>JBBDHG010000145.1:865000-880000 GCA_037951165.1 Lophius americanus | reverse complement strand
TACACACATCTGATCAGAAACACTTTCTGACAGGTGAAGACGATCCACACTCCCGTTCAGAATCAGAAGGTGGAGATGATGCTACCATGAGTTGGACGCCGACCACAAACAAACTCCTAGAAGAAGAATATGACAAAGAGGGCGTGGACAGGAAGTGACTTTTGGTCCATCTAACCGTCCGACTATGTTAAACTCTCGCCATCTTTAAAATACGTCACAACGCTGGAAATGAACAGATAGGACTCAAACAGAAACTTTCAGAAACAGTGTTTACGTGAAACAGTGTTTACATGAAACAGTGTTTACATGAAACAGTGTTTACATGAAACAGTTTTTACATGAAACAGTGTTTACATGTAACAGTGTTTACATCAAACAGTGTTTACATCAAACAGTGTTTACATCAAACAGTGTTTACATGAAACAGTGTTTACATGAAACAGTGTTTACATGAAACAGTGTTTACATCAAACAGTGTTTACATGAAACAGTGTTTACATGAAACAGTGTTTACATGAAACAGTGTTTACGTGAAACAGTGTTTACATGAAACAGTGTTTACATCAAACAGTGTTTACGTGAAACAGTGTTTACGTGAAACAGTGTCAATATGAAACAGTGTTTACGTGAAACAGTGTTTACATGAAACAGTGTTTACGTGAAACAGTGTTTACATGAAACAGTGTTTACGTGAAACAGTGTTTACATGAAACAGTGTTTACGTGAAACAGTGTTTACGTGAAACAGTGTCAATATGAAACAGTGTTTACGTGAAACAGTGTTTACATGAAACAGTGTTTACGTGAAACAGTGTTTACATCAAACAGTGTTTACATGAAACAGTGTTTACATGAAACAGTTTTTACATGAAACAGTGTTTACATGAAACAGTGTTTACATGAAACAGTGTTTACATGAAACAGTTTTTACACGAAACAGTGTTTACATGAAACAGTTTTTACATGAAACAGTGTTTACATGAAACAGTGTTTACATGAAACAGTTTTTACATGAAACAGTGTTTACATGAAACAGTGTTTACATGAAACAGTGTTTACATGAAACAGTGTTTACATCAAACAGTGTTTACATGAAACAGTGTTTACATCAAACAGTGTTTACATCAAACAGTGTTTACATCAAACAGTGTTTACGTGAAACAGTGTTTACGTGAAACAGTGTCAATATGAAACAGTGTTTACGTGAAACAGTGTTTACATGAAACAGTGTTTACATCAAACAGTGTTTACATGAAACAGTTTTTACATGAAACAGTTTTTACATGAAACAGTGTTTACATCAAACAGTGTTTACATCAAACAGCGTTTACATCAAACAGTGTTTACATGAAACAGTTTTTACATGAAACAGTTTTTACATCAAACAGTTTTTACATCAAACAGTTTTTACATCAAACAGTGTTTACATGAAACAGTGTTTACATGAAACAGTGTTTACATAAAACAGTGTTTACATGGAACAGTGTTTACATGAAACAGTTTTTACATGAAACAGTGTTTACATCAAACAGTTTTTACATGAAACAGTTTTTACATGAAACAGTGTTTACATCAAACAGTTTTTACATAAAACAGTGTTTACATCAAACAGTGTTTACATGAAACAGTGTTTACATGAAACAGTGTTTACATCAAACAGTGTTTACATCAAACAGTGTTTACATCAAACAGTGTTTACATGAAACAGTTTTTACATGAAACAGTGTTTACATGAAACAGTTTTTACATGAAACAGTGTTTACATGAAACAGTGTTTACATGAAACAGTGTTTACATGAAACAGTGTTTACATGAAACAGTTTTTACACGAAACAGTGTTTACATGAAACAGTTTTTACATGAAACAGTGTTTACATGAAACAGTGTTTACATGAAACAGTTTTTACATGAAACAGTGTTTACATGAAACAGTGTTTACATGAAACAGTGTTTTCATGAAACAGTGTTTACATCAAACAGTGTTTACATGAAACAGTGTTTACATCAAACAGTGTTTACATCAAACAGTGTTTACATCAAACAGTGTTTACGTGAAACAGTGTTTACGTGAAACAGTGTCAATATGAAACAGTGTTTACGTGAAACAGTGTTTACATGAAACAGTGTTTACATCAAACAGTGTTTACATGAAACAGTTTTTACATGAAACAGTTTTTACATGAAACAGTGTTTACATCAAACAGTGTTTACATCAAACAGCGTTTACATCAAACAGTGTTTACATGAAACAGTTTTTACATGAAAAAGTTTTTACATCAAACAGTTTTTACATCAAACAGTTTTTACATCAAACAGTGTTTACATGAAACAGTGTTTACATGAAACAGTGTTTACATAAAACAGTGTTTACATGGAACAGTGTTTACATGAAACAGTTTTTACATGAAACAGTGTTTACATCAAACAGTTTTTACATGAAACAGTTTTTACATGAAACAGTGTTTACATCAAACAGTTTTTACATAAAACAGTGTTTACATCAAACAGTGTTTACATGAAACAGTGTTTACATGAAACAGTGTTTACATCAAACAGTGTTTACATCAAACAGTGTTTACATCAAACAGTGTTTACATCAAACAGTGTTTACATGAAACAGTTTTTACATGAAACAGTTTTTACATGAAACAGTGTTTACATCAAACAGTTTTTACATAAAACAGTGTTTACATCAAACAGTGTTTACATCAAACAGTGTTTACATGAAACAGTGTTTACATGAAACAGTTTTTACATGAAACAGTGTTTACATGAAACAGTTTTTACATGAAACAGTGTTTACATGAAACAGTGTTTACATGAAACAGTGTTTACATGAAACAGTGTTTACATGAAACAGTGTTTACATCAAACAGCGTTTACATACAACGACTGATGGTAAAGACTTTCATGAAAGGTTTAGACGACCTCCTTGTAAAGGAATGAAATCTCGTTCAGAAAGGGACTTTTCTTTGGGTGAGGTGTGTTTACTTCATTTTGTGACGACACACTGTGAAAGTATGTAGTTTATTCTCTCCATCTTTCCTGCTGTACTCTCCTGAAACACTGACATTATTCCATGAGAGTCATCTAAGGGGATCTTTGAAGGGGCTTTGGAGAAACATGTTTATGAGTTTGATGACTGAGTTATCTTAACGGAAGCAGTGAAATCTGAATGGATTGTTACATGAATAGAAGTTCTTTTGTTCTCGCCAGCGTCAGTCAGACTTTGTTTCTGTCACGTCTGCGAGCGATTACTGAAAGATGAAAGTGAAACATGTGCAGACGTATTTCCATTCAGGCCGTCTTTGGTCGGTGGCGTGTTTGTTTGATCTTTGTCGTGTATTAATGGGAATATGCCAAAGAGTCTAAAACAGAGAATAACGACTCAGCTGTTTTTTCTCTGCATCAAAATCTATTACCTCCACTTTCCTGCTGCTCTGACGCTCCTCCTGTGTCCATCAGGCAACACTGCTGCACCGCTGCTCCTCATCCATTCACACCCCTGCTCCTCATACAGTCACACCGCTGCTCCTCATACAGTCACACCGCTGCTCTTCATGCATTCACACCGCTGCTCTTCATGCATTCACACCGCTGCTCCTCATGCATTCACACCCCTGCTCCTCATACAGTCACACCGCTGCTCCTCATACAGTCACACCGCTGCTCTTCATGCATTCACACCGCTGCTCCTCATGCATTCACACCGCTGCTCCTCATACATTCACACCGCTGCTCCTCATGCATTCACACCGCTGCTCCTCATACAGTCACACCGCTGCTCCTCATGCATTCACACCGCTGCTCCTCATATATTCACACCGCTGCTCTTCATGCATTCACACCGCTGCTCCTCATGCATTCACACCGTTGCTGCTCATGCATTCACTCCGCTGCTCCTCATGCATTCCCACCGCTGCTCCTCATGCATTCACACCGCTGCTCCTCATGCATTCACACCGCTGCTGCTCATGCATTCACACCGCTGCTCCTCATCCATTCACACCCCTGCTCCTCATACAGTCACACCGCTGCTGCTCATGCATTTACACCGCTGCTCCTCATGCATTCACACCGCTGCTGCTCATGCATTCACACCGCTGCTGCTCATGCATTCACACCGCTGCTCCTCATGCATTCACACCGCTGCTCCTCATGCATTCACACCGCTGCTCCTCATGCATTCACACCGCTGCTCTTCATGCATTCACACCCCTGCTGCTCATGCATTCACACCGCTGCTCCTCATCCATTCACACCCCTGCTCTTCATATAGTCACACCGCTGCTGCTCATGCATTCACACCGCTGCTCCTCATATATTCACACCCCTGCTCCTCATACAGTCACACCGCTGCTCCTCATGCATTCACACCGCTGCTGCTCATGCATTCACACCGCTGCTCCTCATGCATTCACACCGCTGCTCCTCATGCATTCACACCGCTGCTCCTCGTGCATTCACACCGCTGCTCCTCGTGCATTCACACCGCTGCTGCTCATGCATTCACACCGCTGCTCCTCACTTTCTTTTCTTTTGCGGGTCTTTCCTCAGAGTCTGCATGAACGGCTGCTGAAACGCCTCAGTGTTTTCTTCGGGCCGATGCCTGACGGCCCAGTGGATCATTAAAGTTCTGTTTTCCTACCCGACAGCGGCAGCCTCCTTTCTACGAGGAAATACAGCCGAAACTTCATTCTACACTGAAAGATGCCTTCCCCTCCTGCAGCACCCGCTGTTCTGTCATGCCATGCAGGGAAATACAGAAGCCTAAACAAAAACATCCGACAATCGCAGGTTTTATTCAGGGCTCTAAATCTTCTTGGTTTTTATATGCCACCAAATCGGCACCGACCTCTGGAGGCTGGACCCCATAAGACCGTGAAGATAAATCACTTTAATGCTGGAAAGTTGCCGGGCTGGACTTCGAAGGATCTGACTCGCTGGTCCAGCACCTCCCTTAGATGCTAATAATAATAATAATAATAATAATAATAATAATAATAATAATACATTTTATTTATAAGGCACTTTACATTTGGATCAAATCTCAAAGTGCTACAAAGTAAAAGCAGATAAAAGCATCAATAAAAACTATAATAATAACTATATAAAAACATGACAAAAAAGCAGCAATGTTATTAAAGTTATAGGTTCTGCTAAAAAGGAAAGTTTTAAGTCCTTTTTTAAATGTGTCAGTCGTCTGTGGAGCCCTGAGATGGTCAGGGAGGCAATTGACTGGTTTTGGTGATGTTGGAGTAGAACAGTGACCGAGCCTCTCTAAGCGACTTTGAGTAGAACCTTTTGGTGTTCCTTAAAGACTAGCTTGTGGACAGTAAGACCTGAAGCCTTGTAACGCCGCTCAAGGACACGCCCAGCTGCCTTCATTTCCCGTAGCTCGCTGGTGAACCCGGGGGCTGAGCGGGAGAAGGTGACTGTTCTAGTTTTTACAGGGGCGTGACGATCCAGGATGCTACTCAGGGATTTATTGTAGAAATCTACTGAGTCATTTGCTGATACAAAGTTGGCAGAAAGAAGATGCTGGAGGTCGACTCTCATGGTTTCTGGGTTGATGTTTTTCAAATTCCTGAAGTAGATTTGACGTTTGGGCTTAGTGAGGGATGACAAAAGCGACATCTCCATGGAGACGGCCTTGTGGTCGGACACACCCAGATCGTACACAAGAAGATTGCTGAGAGGAGCAGAGTCAGTGATGACTAGATCCAGAGTGTGTCACATGGTGTGGGTGGGGACATCGACGAGTTACCTGAGATTAAAACAATCCAGTAGTTGGAGAAATATGGTCATGGAGAAAGGCGGCTTACAATTAAATGCCAGGCATTCAAAAGAAGAGATCTCATGGAGGGACAGTTGAGACAAGTCCAAATCACTGCGGTAGATGACAGACAGACAAACACGACCAGTGCTGAGGGCATTCTGCAGGTAACAGTAGCAGCGGGACGTGTCTCATTCACGACAAAAGAAACATCTGTTTTTTTCTAGGTTTCACTAAGACACATCACGTTCAAACACATGGCACACAGAATGTGGTCATGTATGAGACATGATTTAGAATGTGGTCATGTATGAGACATGATTTAGAATGTGGTCATGTATGAGGCATGATATATAATGTGGTCATGTATGAGACATGATTTAGAATGTGGTCATGTATGAGACATGATATAGAATGTGGTCATGTATGAGACATGATTTAGAATGTGGTCATGTATGAGACATGATTTAGAATGTGGTCATGTATGAGACATGATTTAGAATGTGGTCATGTATGAGGCATGATTTAGAATGTGGTCATGTATGAGACATGATTTAGAATGTGGTCATGTATGAGACATGATTTAGAATGTGGTCATGTATGAGACATGATTTAGGATGTGGTCATGTATGAGACATGATTTAGGATGTGGTCATGTATGAGGCATGATATAGAATGTGGTCATGTATGAGGCATGATTTAGATTGTGGTCATGTATGAGGCATGATTTAGATTGTGGTCATGTATGAGGCATGATTTAGAATGTGGTCATGTATGAGGCATGATTTAAAATGTGGACAGAAACAGACAGAAACGATGAACAAGCAGATACAGAAGTCTCCCGGTGATGGTAAACTTGCAGCAACAGGTAGGCAGACCGTCACCAGACTCGGTAAAATCCGTACAAATACAAATACAAATACAGAACAACAAATTCATATACGAAAAGAAATAAAAAAGGTTTGCAACGATAAAAGTATACTGCAACTGGACTGCATTGACATCCGTGGAATCTGTCAAGCGCTCAAACCTATCAAAATGTGGCCTTCATCAGACTCAAGACACTAAATTGAGCCGCAGAAGAAAAACAACAGGGACGTCACATGTGGCACGACGTCAATACGCGAGCAATATGGACGCCACTAAAGCTATATTGAACGTTTTTGTTTATAAGGTGTTTTGAATTAGACGCCGCTAATTTGAAAAAACCCCAGAATAAATAAGTGAAGAAGAGCGACTCTCACCAGTTCAGCGAAAGTTGTATGAATTCTGATCTGAAAGTTCAAACTGAGGCCGCACTGCAAAGAAAAATACAACCTGTGTCCGATCTAGGACCACATATGGACGTGGCCCAAATCAGAACCGTTGAGGATCAGAGTCCTGTTCCTTTGTTTTTTTCACACTGCCCTGAAAGAAATCGGCCACATTTCCCGCCGTGTGAACGGCGTTTGTGGTGGATCTCCTCCCGCTCACTGGCAGCAATGTCAGACATTTGGGTTCATGGTTTCGGTCCTGCTGAAGCTGCACTCCCTTATTTGGACCAAAACTCACGCCCTGAATAGGACCAACATTCCCATGTGGCTTCAGTCATATATTAAAAAAAAAAAGATCGGGGTCTCTGATCCTTATTCTCTGGACGGTTGAGCCGCAGAGACAGAACTAACGAACTCATACTTTCATGTGAGAGAAATCGATGTTTTGTCCTGTGCTGTAACACAAACACAGCTCTGAGCCTCAGACTGATTTACCGCTGAATCACTGGGGCGCGTAGAAGGAACGCCGCCGAGTCACCGCCACGGCCTCCTGTGGATAATTGGGCCGAGTAAATCCGATCCGATATTGACACAGGCGGGATATTAAACCCGTATAGGCTGCAGCGGTGTGAAGCTCCACATGTAACGTGTGTCTGTGCAGGAAACTGAAGTCGTAACCGGAAACAGCAAAACAAAACAACATTCGTCTAAAGCCCGGTTAAAACGTCGGCCAATCAGTTCATTACATTATCTATATCAGATAGGATTGAAGGGTTTTCACGTTCACATCCTCCAACTGGCAGAGTGATGACGAACGGACGTCACGATTTTACTCTTCTTTTTAAGAATTAAATACATTCACAACAGCCGATTTTACAAACCATGCTGACGTGATACTAAATAGTCCTCTATTTTTATTTATTTTTACTAAGTTAAGAACAATTAGAGATATTTCCCTATCTGCGGTTCCTTGTGTGATAAAGTGTATATTTTATTGGTGAGAGTATTTATGTTACTGAGTCCAAATCTAAAGATGATTATTTGAATACAATAATAGTACGCTTCATTTCCTACATGCTGCACCGTCATTGATTCCTCTTTCATTATTTGGATTTATTTGAGAGAACGGATGTTTTGATTTACTTTTTTTTTTACTTTAGAGACCTCATTAACATAAATATTCAGTCAACCAGAGTTGAAAAAAGGAAAAGTTGAAAAACATTTTTTTTGTTCTTTTTTTTGTCTTTTGAAAAGAACTGAGCCGTTAATTATGTTAACTTTTAAACCCCTACCCAAAATTGAATGACAGCGAAACTAAATAGATATATTTGTCTCAGCATCATTCCTGTGACGGAACAGGCTGATTATTGAACACCCTTTTATTTACCGATCTATGTACAGAATGTATGTGAAGAAACTGAGCTTCAAGGTCGTGGAGTGACGTCAGTGTTCTTCTGTTTTTTCTGTTTTTTCTCTATTTGCGTTTGGGCTGAACATCTGGTCCTTCCGTCGCCGCGAACCGGCAGCAGTTTAGGTGGAGGAATATACATATATTTCGCAGATTTTACCGCCTCCTCCTTCCCCGGACTAAGCTCAGCACCATGGGTGATCGGACCTTCTGTCCTGCTGACCCTCGTCTGTGGAATGCCCTCCCTGACCATCTGAGGGCTCCACAGACGACTGACACATTTAAAAAAAGACTTAAAACTTTCCTCTTTAGCAGAACCTCTAACTTTAATTAACATTGCTGCTTTTTGGTCAGGCTTTTATATAGTTATTATTTTATTTTTTATTGATGCTTTTATCTGCTTTTACCTTGTAACACTTTGAGATTTGATCCAAATGTAAAGTGCGTTATAAATTAACTGTATTATTATTATTATTATTAATATGGTAGGTGGATTACCACCTCTGACAACATTTCACTCTCTCTCCCTCTAACCGGTCATGGCAAAGGGCCGCCCACCCCTAGCCTGTATCCGCTGGAGGTTTCTGCCTGTTAAGAGGCGGTCCTTTCACGCCACTGTCTCCTTGTTCTTACTCATGTGGGTTCTGATGGGTCTCTATAGAATAAAGAGTCGGCCTTGAGCAGCTCTCTTTGGGAATCCCCACGATCCAACATTATAATTTGATTTAGTGAATACGTTCTGGCAGGAATAGAATATATCAATTATATACGTATAAATAAAATATGTTAATAAAAGTATCCTGAAAAGGCTACTTTTACTTTCACACCTCCTGAGACTCTACAGTTTCTATTTAACTGTACTTTTCATCTCTGCTATCTTTGTTCCGATTATTCAAACTCACCCTCTGAGTAGAATAGAGTCGGCCTTGCAGAATCAGAGGAACTGTGTCCAGACGTTACGCTTCCTGTAGAGGCGGAGCCAGATGATACACCTGAGGCGTCTCTCCTCAGTCAGCCTGAAGGTGTCGTCATTCATTGGTTGTTGTTTCTTTAAGTGTAGAAAAGCAAAGCCTCTTTTTTTGTCCTGATCTGCATATCTGTTTAAAACGAGATTATTTCCCCTCTGACTTTGGTCTTTTACTCCGTCGGACCTCCACATCTGATGGGGGTGGAGCTTCTCCTCCAGCTTTGACGCCTCATTCCTGATCCTTCTCCTCTCACCTAAACACATTTCCCTTTAATGCATTTTTCTTTACCTGAACACATTTATTTTCCCCTGGCGCGCCGAGGAACGGGCTGTTTGAGCCGCGCCTATTGATTGTTGCGGGGTAATTTGATGCCTAGATACTCTCTGTGCTCCCCCCTCCTCCACCCCCCCGGGGAGTATAAATGGAAACACATTACTATGAATCACACAGCAGAGACCTCCATGATTGATAGCATTGCTTACCGTTTACTAGTCACTGTCTGCAGATAAGCCCTGGATTTATGGAGTATTGAAAATCCAGCTGAAGCAGCTACACGCGGATTAGAGGGAGGAACGCCCCCCAACCCCCTTTAGCTGAGCTAAACTTTATATATAGATATATTTATATCTATATACATAGATATAGATATATAAGATCAATCTCCTCGGGTCCATTCATATGTGAATCGTACTAATGGTTGAGAAATTATGGTCTGAAAACTTTTGAAGCTGAAGCTCCCCCTAGTGTCAGAAATATACAGCCAACCGTTCCCATAATTAGTCCAGTTCTTCCTCGCACTCAGGTCTCTGTGGGTTTAATATTTGAAAAGGATCCATGAGTTATCGTGTCAACACCAACACAGCAGACTTTTCCTGGATATGAATACATTTTTCGGTGCGTGTCTTGACGTCCACAGATGAGGAAATATTTTTTCTCGTTGTTAGTTTTTTGATCCACCAGCACAGAAGTTTTTCCCTGCAGCTCTTTTTGACCTGCAGGAGAAATGGTTCTTTTTCATTAAAACCCGGTTGAACGTTTTCTTCCCGGGTTTTACTGGATGTTATCTCCAGCGTTAAAGGTTCCAGTGAAGAAGAGACGTTATCGTGATGGAGGTACTGGTCATACGCGCTGACATATCTCAGGTGGGTCCCTGTCAGGTGACGGCGCCGGTGTTGGAGAACAGACTTTGACAGACGAAGAGATTTGCTGCAGAGAACTTTATTGATTCAGTGGAGCGGGTTCAGCGTAGACATGTAACGGAACCGTACGTTATCCCAGCCGCTGAGCTAATGTCTTTCTCTCTGTTAGCGGGAACACGCTCTTCTAGCGGAGGGATTTCTATGAAACCTGTTGGGAGCGTCGGGATGGAGGAAACCTCTATGTTTAAATGTGGACCCGGATTCTTGCTGTTCTGCTGAGTCATCTTTTCCCTCTGACAGCGGTACATCTCCTGCCCTGTGTTTGTCTATCCAAACCAAACACAATCCAACCTTCAGGCGACGCCTACATTTCTTTATAGATCAGGAGCCGCTTAAGGACGACAGATTTCCTGCCTCAGCAGGTTGCGGGGAGGAGAGCTGGACCTCCATCGGGCTACATTACCGCTAGATTTATGCTCTGTGCTGGAGGGATTCCAGCCGCACGGCGTTTAAAACAGTTTCTCTGCAGGCTGGGTTCATCCAGCTCCACTGCATGTGACCTACGTCGCGTTCTTACGATGGACGCAGGTCGCCACAAGGGCTGAGCGACCAGTAGGCGGATTTTCATGGGGCACTTTTCTCCTGTGATGGTTTCTGACCCGGTGTTTAAACCACCTGTGATGGTTTCTGACCCGGTGTTTAGGTGACCTGTGATGGTTTATGACCCGGTGTTTACACACATCTGATCAGAAACACTTTCTGACAGGTGAAGACGATCCACACTCCCGTTCAGAATCAGAAGGTGGAGATGATGCTACCATGAGATGGGCGCCGACCACAAACAAACTCCTAGAAGAAGAATATGACAAAGAGGGCGTGGACAGGAAGTGACTTGTGGTCCATTTAACCGTCCGACTATGTTAAACTCTCGCCATCTCAAACTGTCTCTCATCTCAGTCTCAAACAGAAACTTTCAGAAAGAGTGTTTTCATGAAACAGTGTTTTCATGAAACAGTTTTTACATGAAGCAGCGTTTACATGAAACAGTTTTTACGTGAAACAGTGTTTACATGAAACAGCGTTTACATGAAACAGCGTTTACATGAAACAGCGTTTACATGAAACAGCGTTTACATGAAACAGCGTTTACATGAAACAGTGTTTACATGAAACAGCGTTTACATGAAACAGTGTTTACATGAAACAGCGTTTACATGAAACAGTTTTTACGTGAAACAGCGGGTCGTACGTGAGCTTCAACAAATCTTTGATTCGTTCTGGTGAGTTGAAATCAAACGACTCAAAAGTCGTACATAGTAAGTCCTTTAAGTTGACAGTTCATCTTAATTTTCCACTGATACTTTTGGATTAATCTTCTTTGTTGTTCTTCATTGTTTTCCGTTGTTTTAGGCGTCTGTGGAGAAAAGATTTTGTTGTTTGTAGAAGAAAACTCTGCTTGTTCCCTGAACAAATCAATATCCTGACTCTTGTTCACTTCAATGTTGTCATTCTATCACCACTGTGTGGCCGCCAGCGCCCTCACCCCAGCTTTTAATCATTGGCTGAGGTTGAATTGAAGTCTGTCAGATGGACCTCCTCCCTCCCACTGAACGCTGCTCACCATCAGAAGATGTCCTGCTGGTATCTCATACAGCGTCCCAAACCCCACCAGGAAGTACGTGGTTCCATGTTTCACTGAAGCAGCTTCTGTCTCTGAAAGAGAAAAAGTAAGTTGTAAATGAATACAAGCCTATAAGTACAGTCAACCAACCCGTTCTCCACAATGGGCTGCGTTAACGTTGAGCTTCTGTTGCTGTGTTGTTTTTCTTCCATCTGCTGCAGCACTCCCCTGTTTTTACCTGTTAGCATTAGCATGCTGAGCTACCGTTAGCTACTTAGAAAGTCTCGCTGCAGGTTTTGCTGTCTGTTGTAGACTGACATTCAGACACAGTTAAACCTCAGGTGCATTGATTTAAAAATACTGGGGTAATTCCATTTGTTTGCATAATTTCTCTGTAACCTCTAACGTAGAGTTTCCTGGTCAGAAGGTCAAACCAGAAATGGTTCAAACCAATGGTTTAAGTAGATGGGGGTCCAGGGCCGTACCAGGTGTGAGCATAAACAGAGGGATGTTTCGTCATGGACAAACAACCACTAATGTTCATTTCTGTGATTTATGTATATAATAGATCTCGTTTTCTGTATCCATGTTAAATCCTTAATGTGGTTATATGAAAGGAAAGGTTAAATTATTAACAGGATCTATATTTGGGTTAATTGATTGATTGATTAATTATCTTTTGTATGTTTTGTGGGAGGAGCTACATCTATAAAGCCTGCGTCGGATCACCAGCTTCTTCCTCACACTAAGGTCTAGGAGGGTCAAAAATTTAAAAATGATAAACGATGCAGTTTTTGAGTTATCCCAATAACACAAAGGATCTGTGTCGGACATAATGAGTCCATACTATCCCCGACGCTGTGGGGATAGAATCAGAACCACAGTCCAGGAAATGTTTTGAGCCGACCCTGCAGACTCTTTAGGTTTCTGGGGATGATGATGGTTGTCCTTCAGCAGGTGGAAACACCTACAGATACGGGTGAGGAGATGAATGAATATTAATCCCATCTGGCCCTGTGACCTCACACATGAAGGCCTCCGTTTGATGCCTGTGATGCAGCCACACATCTGCTGCTGCTGATGTTCGGTTCTCCTGCAGTCGCCGCTGACGCCTCGCCTCCTTGATGCCGGCGGTCAGTTTCTCAGGGACGTCGATTCTATCGCCTCTGCTAGCAAGAGCTGGAGTCGGTTATATGATCACTCCTGTTTGGAGAGAAGATCTTTGTTGTGGTGTTGAGGTACGATTGTAGAGTCTCAGATGTTTTCTTTCTGTCTTCAGCTTTCCAGTGTAAAGTCTTTCCAACACATAAACATAATTATATAGGAAATATAAAATATCTGATTGAAGGTGGTCTGTTCTTTCTGAGCAGCACAAGCGTTTACGGATTATGAATGAATGAATGTGGAAGGTGGGAGCATAAACTGGATCACCTGAGATTAGAGGAGAGGGGCCGGGACATGGGACCACCGTAGAGGGAAATGGATTCAAGTATCGTTGAAAGGTTGAATAAATAAAGGCAGCCATCACATGAATCATAACTGTCACAACATTTTAACCTCTAACAAAAGATTACAAATACTAGGAGTAGGTTAACGGGATCCAGGAGGCACAGCTGCTCCAGACCCCCACAGCCATCAGGGGCCCCAACGGTGGCACCCAGAGGATTTTAAATCTCCCACTAAGAACGTTGATTATTTGTTTGTGTCTGTTGCGCTGGTCCGACCCATCTATCTGATATTAATGGTCCCCTCTGTAGGTGAGTAGTTCCTGCCACTGAAGGTCTTACCTTTCTCCTCTTCCTCATCTGGACCCCGATCAGAGTAGAACCTGAGGTGGGATGGTGGTGTGCAGTTCAGCTCTTTAGGTTGTATCTGTAGTTGGTCATACGGGTTTTTGTGCTTTAACGTTGAGATACTGGACCTGAGGACTGAGCAGGACTGGTTTAGTAAGAACCTCATTATACCCACATAGTTTTCATCATCGTCCTGAAATAATAACGCTGCTGTTTTAATCACTTATTAAGATGTTTGCACATCCCTTTTGTTCAACGTTATAATACATTTTTAAATTGTAAATTAGCCTCAGACTTTGAGCTGAATCTTGAATCAAACCGATCAAAGATGAACAACCGGTGGAAGCGTCAACCTGCCGTTAGCAACGCGTCAACAAGCAACGCGGATGAAACTAATGAGACTGAAAACGGTTGTGTTGGGGTCACGGGGCATCCAAACCATATTCTGCATTAGTGCCCCATATAGTCTTCATCGATGCAGTTCTAATAACCGGCATGAGGAAGATCTGAATAAAGTGACATCATCAGCATATGGCCAATCAGACCGCCCACCTCCTCCTGCTGTCACAGGGAGAAACTCAAAACTCCTGACTCGTACATACGTGTGTTCGTTCCCTCGCTGAGAGGACCACCCCTCAACAGTCGCAGGGATCTTCTTTCACTATATTCAGATTGTTGTTGGGGGGGTTTGAGTGACAAAGGCATTGATGGAGGTGTGGACCCTCTGAGGGTCTTGTAGCTGTCGCTGTAATCACCTCGTCATCAAGGTATCTGCTGATGAATGATGTCACATGTCACAACCGGCAGGAAAGGAGGCCTATTCCGACAGACATCAGTGGGGGCGGGGGAGGCCAAAAAAGTTGCTGGTAAAAGCTGGTGGAGTGTGTTGTGAGGTCAGATGTTTCACCGAACCTCAGCCTGAAGGAGCTTCTGTTTCTCCAACATCTGCTGCTCCTTGAATAACATGTTCAGATTCCTGTTTCCAAACCTTTTCTGTCTGCTTTGACTGAGCAGATTTTACGTCATCGGACGTGAACCGTCAC
>JBBDHG010000145.1:840000-860000 GCA_037951165.1 Lophius americanus | reverse complement strand
AGACAAAGTGGCTTTCTGTAAATTATTTTATTATTTATCGATTGACATGTAGGAACAAACATTTAATGCAGGAACAAATATAATATAAATCCAGGTAAGGTGACACCTGGAGGATTGATGGAACATCACCGCCGCAGTCATGTGATCAGCAGATCTGGATTCAGGCTTGTTATGGAGGATTCGGGCTTTTTGTCACATTCTCTGTAAGCGTCTGTTCTGCTTCACGGCAAACGGGCCCAGAGGAACCAGCTGGACTCCTGATGATGGACTCGCTGAAGCCATCGGATCTCCAGAGTCTTCCTCCTGTCCTGGAGGGAAAACTGGACTCTTGTAAGATCATACACATCTCTGACCTCCTCCCTGTGGCCCGATGGAGTCGGAGTCAGGAAGGCAGCGATATGAGGAATGAATCAGAACCTCCGTTCTCTCATCTCATTGGATCACCTCCATCAGCTGCCGTTTGAATCAGAACCAGCTTCATCGGTAAAGTTTGTAAAAATAAACGTTTTTCTACGGGCCCTTAGCCGAGAACGGTCAACGCAGATCAGAACACCAGAAGGACAGCAAACAGAACAACAACAACAACAAACAAACAAACAAACAAAGCTGACAGTGACCTGTGAGTGACACTTCTTCTCTGCTCCCATCAGGGGGGCGGGGCTGATACCAGGGCTAGAATCCAATCAGCTTCTGCATGTTGTTCGTAAACATCTCATGTTTCCAGTGGCATCACTGATCTTCTCCCACTGACCCGGTTGCGGTTCTGTCCCACGATGCCCAGCAGTTTGAGTGCGCTGAGGTGGGACAGGCTTGCAGATGGTCTGCGCCCGAGCGTGATGGGGTCTCCCTGGTCCTCCATGTCCTGCTTCGGCATTCTTCCTCATAGCTGGTCCTCTTCCTCTCAAACGCCTCTTTCATTCCTTCCTCTCAGGGTGCAGTCGGCACCAGAATCACCTCTCTCTCCTGGTTGGTTCTGACAGAACCACATCAGACCTGAGCGAGGGTCACCGCAATGGTGTTTGGGATTTCTAGCCGTCTCCTCCGGTAAACCTTCAGTCCCAGGGGTTAGTGAGTGTTTTGTTCCAAAAACCTCCTGACAGCGCTGAAGAAGAGGAGGAGTATGAAGCTCAGCATGGTTGAGTATGTTGTTCTTGACTGACTGGGTTCATTGTGTGAGCTGATCCGGATGAAACGGGCCTGGAGGGATGAATGAAGATGTTTGATTGAATAGAAGATGAACCTTATTCTTCTGAACAGCTTTAAGACAAAACCTTCAGAACGTTCTTCACCTTCAACAGACGGTCACTTTTATATCCAGAACCACTGTACAGGATAAATACTACCCATGTATACTTCTATACATTTACTATTATTTTTATTATTATTATTATACTTTATGATAATCCTCATCGTCATCATCATCTCCCCTGTCAACTCTCCGCGCCTGCCTGGAGGAGATAAAGGTGTGTATGAAAAACAACTTTCTCCAGTTGAACAACTCCAAAAACGAAGCTATTTTAATTGGCACCCCACATCAGACCCAGTCTTCCTCCAGAACCAGCATTACCTTCTCTGGTCATGACATTCCCCTCTCTTCATCAGTCATCAACCTCGGTGTAAGATTTGACCCTCAACTCACTTTTGAATCCCACATCAAACACATCTATAAGATCTCCTTTCACCATCTCAGAAATATTTCCAAACTCCGTTCTTCACTCACCTTGAGTGATGCTGAAAAGCTGGTTCACGCATTCGTCTCCTCCCGACTGGATTACTGTAACTCACTTCTCATCGGGATCCCTGATAAAAGTCTTCAAAGACTGCAGTATGTTCAAAACATCTGAAGGATCCTGATGAGAGTTCGTAAACACGAACACATCACCCCTGTTCTTCATTCCCTTCATTGGCTTCCCATCTCCACCAGGATTGATTATAAGATCTCTCTCCTCACTCACCAGTGTATCCATGGTAACGCACCCCCCTACCTGAAAGAACTACTCACTCCCTTGACCTCGACACGATCCCTTCATTCTACCCACTCATACCGCCTCCTCCTTCCCCGGACTAAGCTCAGCACCATGGGTGATCGGGCCTTCTGTTCTGCTGCCCCTCGTCTGTGGAATGCCCTCCCTGACCATCTCAGGGCTCCACAGAGGACTGACACATTTAAAAAAGGACTTAAAACTTTCCTTTTTAGCAGAACCTATAACTGTAATTAACATTAATGCTTTTGGTCACATTTTTATATAGTTATTATTTTTTTTTTTTATTGATGCTTTTATCTACTATTGCTTTGTAGCACTTTGAGATTTGATCCAAATGTAAAGTGCGTTATAAATTAACTGTATTATTATTATTATTATTAATATGGTAGGTGGATTACCACCTCTGACACCATTTCACTCTCTCTCTCTCTAACCGGTCATGGCAAAGGGCCGTCCACCCCTAGCCTGTATCCGCTGGAGGTTTCTGCCTGTTAAGAGGCGGTCCTTTCCCGCCACTGTCTCCATGTTCTTAGCGTATAAGTGCATTTATAAGTGCATTATAAATTAAATGTATTATTATTATTATTATTATTATATACAGTAGCACTGCATTGTTGAATCAGCAAAATCATCCATCCATCCATCCATCCATCCATCCATCCATCCATAAGGTCAGAGAAGAAAACCTCTGCAAGTCAGAACTACTAGAAGGAGCTCAGGTGGGAGAATTTAACAAAGCGGTAACTTTGCCATTTAACATTTCCTTTTCTTTTTAACTAGATAGACGCTGTCGTCCCTGAGTGTTTTGCATAAAAAGAGCGCCCCTTAGTGAGTAAAATACAATAATAATAATAATAATACATTTCATTTATAACGCACTTTACATTTGGACCAAATCTCAAAGTGCTACAAAGAAAAAGCAGATAAAAGCATCAATAAAAAATAAAATAATAACTATATAAAAACATGACCAAAAAGCAGCAATGTTAATTAAAGTTATAGGTTCTGCTAAAAAGGAAAGTTTTAAGTCCTTTTTTAAATGTGTCAGTCGTCTGTGGAGCCCTCAGATGGTCAGGGAGGGCATTCCACAGACGAGGGGCAGCAAAAAAGAAAGCCCGATCACCCATGGTGCTGATCTTAGTCCGGGGAAGGAGGAGGCGGTATGAGTGGGTAGAACGAAGGGATCGTGTCGAGGTCAAGGGGGTGAGTAGTTCTTTCAGGTAGGGGGGTGCGTTACCATGGATACACTGGTGAGTGAGGAGAGAGATCTTATAATCAATCCTGGTGGAGATGGGAAGCCAATGAAGGGAATGAAGAACAGGGGTGATGTGTTCGTGTTTACAAACTCTCATCAGGATCCTTGTAGATGTTTTGAACATACTGCAGTCTTTGAAGACTTTCATCAGGGATCCCGATGAGGAGTGATGAAGGTCGTTACAGTAATCCAGTCTGGAGGAGACGAATGCGTGAACCAGCTTTTCAGCATCACTCAAGGTGAGTGAAGAACGGAGTTTCGAAATATTTCTGAGATGGTGAAAGGAGATCTTGCAGACGTGTTTGATGTGGGATTCAAAAGTGAGTTGAGGGTCAAATCTTACACCGAGGTTGGTGACTGATGAAGAGAGGGGAATGTCGTGACCAGAGAAGGTAATGCTGGTTCTGGAGGAAGACTGGGTCTGATGTGGGGTGCCAATTAAAATAGCTTCGGTTATGGAGCTGTTCAACTGGAGAAAGTTGTTTTTCATCCACACCTTCATTTTCCTCCAGACAAGCGCGGAGAGTTGACAGGGGAGATGATGAAGATGAGGATGGAGAGGCTGAGGAGGAACATGTGTCAGTTTTTATGTAGATTTGCGTGTCATCAGCGTAACAATGGAATGAGAGTCCATATCGACTGATGACACGGCCAAGGGGGAGGGGCATGTATAGTAAGAAGAGAATGGGGCCAAGGACTGATCCCTGGGGGACCCCACAGGTGACGGTGTGTGTCCGGGACTTTGAACTTCCAAGGGAAACGTATTCTGTTCTGTCAGTGAAGTAGGACTGAAACCAGTTTAGGGCGGTGGCAGTGAGTCCAGTGGTGTGATGTAGGCGGTGTAGGAGTATTCCAGGGTCAACTGTGTCGAAAGCAGCAGACAAATCAAGGAGAATCAGGAGGGAAGGTGAACCAGCATCTGCTGCCATCCGTAGGTCATTTGTGACTCTAAGCAGAGCTGTTTCTGTGCTGTGGGCGGAGCCAAAACCAGACTGAAAGGTTTCAAAGAGGTTGTTGTATTTGAGGTGGTCCTGGAGGTGGGCAGCAACTACTTTTTCCAGAACTTTGGAGAGGAATGGGAGTTTGGAAATGGGACTGTAATTAGTAAAAAGTTCTGGAGCGAGAGTAGGTTTTTTGAGGAGTGTTCTGATTATGGCGGCTTTTAGGGCAGATGGAACAAAGCCGGCCTGGAGGGATTGATTTATTACAGCGGTGATCAGGGGACTGATGGAAGAGATGTTAGTTTTCACTAGAGCCGTAGGAAAGGGGTGGAGGGCACAGGTGGAGGGCTTCATCGTCCTGATGATAACCTCAACCTCCTGCTGTGAGATTTCTGGGAAACACCTTAGAGGCAGGGAGATCTCAAACTGTGAGTAAGCAGACTGGATAGGTAGAGAGGAGGAACCAGAAAGAACAGAACGGATTGAGTCAATTTTTGATTTGAAGAAAGCCATGAAATTATTACAGTGCTCTTCTGTAATTTCTGTAAGTGGGAGAGTTTGTGGTTTAAGAAGATGATTGATAGTGGAAAACAGCTGCTTAGAATTTCCAGGACTGGTTTTGATGATGTTGGAGTAGAACAGTGACCGAGCCTCTCTAAGGGACTGTGAGTAGACCTTTTGGTGTTCCTTAAAGGCTAGCTTGTGGACAGTAAGACCTGAAGCCTTGTAACGCCGCTCAAGGACACGCCCAGCTGCCTTCATTTTCCGTAGCTCGCTGGTGAACCAGGGGGCTGAGCGGGAGAAGGTGACTGTTCTAGTTTTTACAGGGGCGTGACGATCCAGGATGCTACTCAGGGATTTATTGTAGAAATCTACTGAGTCATTTGCTGATACAAAGTTGGCAGAAAGAAGATGCTGGAGGTCGACTCTCATGGTTTCTGAGTTGATGTTTTTCAAATTCCTGAAGTAGATTTGACGTTTGGGCTTAGTGAGGGATGACACAAGTGACAATTCCATGGAGACGGCCTTGTGGTCGGACACACCCAGATCGTACACAAGAAGATTGCTGAGAGGAGCAGAGTCAGTGATGACTAGATCCAGAGTGTGTCACATGATGTGGGTGGGGACATCAACAAGTTACCTGAGATTAAAACAATCCAGTAGTTGGAGAAATTCGGAAGCAAAACGACATGCAGGGGAGTCGACATGAATGTTCATATCTCCAAGAACTATAATATTGGCAGAGGTTGTGTAAAATGTCGCCAAAAGGTTGTACATCTCAGAGATGAAGGCTGGGTTTGGTTTGGGTGGCCGGTAGATTAGAAGTATGGTCATGGAGAAAGGGGGTTTACAATTAAATGCCAGGCATTCAAAAGAAGAGATCTCTGGCAACGGCAGTGGAGACAAGTCCAAATCCCTGCGGTAGATGACAGACAGACCACCACCACCACCAGTGCTGGGGGCTTTCTGGAGGTAAGAGTAACCGGCGGGACAGGTCTCATTCAGGACAGAAAAATCATCTGGTTGTTACCAGGTTTCTGTAAGGCACATAACGTCCAGAGATTTCTCCAGGATGTGGTCATGTATGAGACATGATTTAGAATGTGGTCATGTATGAGGCATGATTTAGAATGTGGTCATGTATGAGGCATGATTTAGAATGTGGTCATGTATGAGACATGATTTAGAATGTGGTCATGTATGAGACATGATTTAGGATGTGGTCATGTATGAGGCATGATTTAGAATGTGGTCATGTATGAGACATGATTTAGGATGTGGTGATGTATGAGACATGATTTAGGATGTGGTCATGTATGAGGCATGATTTAGGATGTGGTCATGTATGAGGCATGATTTAGGATGTGGTCATGTATGAGGCATGATTTAGGATGTGGTCATGTATGACGCATGATTTAGAATGTGGTCAAGTATGAGGCATGATTTAGGATGTGGTCATGTATGATGCATGATTTAGGATGTGGTCATGTATGACGCATGATTTAGAATGTGGTCATGTATGAGACATGATTTAGAATGTGGTCATGTATGAGACATGATTTAGGATGTGGTCATGTATGAGGCATGATTTAGAATGTGGTCATGTATGAGACATGATTTAGGATGTGGTGATGTATGAGACATGATTTAGGATGTGGTCATGTATGAGGCATGATTTAGGATGTGGTCATGTATGAGGCATGATTTAGGATGTGGTCATGTATGAGGCATGATTTAGGATGTGGTCATGTATGACGCATGATTTAGAATGTGGTCATGTATGATGCATGATTTAGGATGTGGTCATGTATGAGGCATGATTTAGGATGTGGTCATGTATGAGGCATGATTTAGGATGTGGTCATGTATGAGGCATGATTTAGGATGTGGTCATGTATGACGCATGATTTAGGATGTGGTCATGTATGATGCATGATTTAGGATGTGGTCATGTATGAGGCATGATTTGTTTGTGAGAGATTGTGAATTAAAGAGTTTGATTTTAACACTAGATGTAACAGGGAGTCTCTGTATTGGCCGACGAAGACTAAAATCCACTCCACGTTTTCTAACCTGCACAGTGGATGATGTTAACGAGGAAAGTCCATTGACAGTAATGGGAAAGGCTGCAGCATTCTGATGACGTGTCAAAGACGCGATAGTGCGCACGTCAGAGCAAAAGGATGGAATGGAGTTATCTGAGCGGGAGCGGGAGTAAACAAACTTAGAACGGCAACTTCTGTGAATGTAACGGGGCCGGCGAAGGAGTCCAAGTTGTTTAATAACCGATATGCACAACGGAGTGTTGTAGTTGTTGAATTTCATCAATTGGGTGACGGAATAATTCATCATCATGCCAGTCGTGGAGACTAGCCCGTTATTAGCCGTTAGCTTTGGACGAGATGCACAGAGGACGTTAGTAGAAGTTATTTTCATGGAAATGATACGTGCAGCTATTGGTGAAAGTGTCACGTGGGCAGTGATGAAGAAGACGGATAAACAAACTGATATCAACGATGAGCAAACAGAAACGGACATAAACGATGAAACAAACAGACACAGAAGTCTCCGGGTGATGCTACACCTGCAGCAACAGGTAAGCGGACCGTCACCAGACTCGGTAGAATTCTTACAAATACAAATACAGAAAAACAGATACAAATATGGATATATATCCAAAAGGTTTGCCGATGACCAACAATAAAAGGTATACTTGTCGGTTAATAGTATTGCAGGCTGTAGAACTCTGATGGAAAAGCGGCGAACAGACAACGCCAGCGTCCAGACTGCTGGAAAAATAAAACGATTACTCATATTTAGTAATTAAATATTTAGTAATTAGCATTAGTTCATATTTTATGATTAAAATATGAACTAATAGTTCTGTTCTATCCATCTATTAGAACTATTATTATTATTATTATTATTATTATTGTTATTATTATTGTTGTTGTTATTATTATTGTTATTATAATTATTATTGTTATTATAATTATTATTGTTATTATAAGATGGAAATCTGAAATAACTTGAGGTTTACTTTGAGGACTTCCATCAGGGGGATTGCTTGTACAATGCAGGGGATTGGGGACTTTTCGGGGACGAGAGCGGAGGACCAGCCTTCAGACCTCAGACGTCTTGAAATGAAGATTTTAACCCTTCACTCACAGCTTCGGCCGCGGCTCCAGGCGGTTGTGTCCGTTTAATCCCTCTCTAATCCTTGGCTTCTTCGTCGCCACTCAAACCTTCATTTCCTCCACCTCCTCGTTTAAGTCGCTCCAACAGCTGCAGGCGTGAGTGTAGTGAGCCGCGTCTGAAAGAGAGCTCGCCGTAATATTTTTGTCATCTCGCATTTAATGCTTTGCTCCGGTCTCACGGTTGCAGTCCAGTCAAATCAGCGGCAGGCGGTTGAAGAGGCACCAGAATCTTCACATGTCACACCGCAACACAAAAGAAAACCAAACACACGCTCTTCCAACACACACGCTATTCCAGGAGGGAAGATCCCGAATCAAAGCGCGGCTGTCTCACGCCGAGTTTCCAGCCGCTGGCATGAAGCCCAAAGAGTTTCCCCCTCACCTTTCAGAGCTCTCTGATAGATCTCCTGATTTAGCCCCGGTGGAAGGGTTCCATCTGTAAGGACCAATCAGGCGTCGGCTGTATTTACCGCGGCTGTGACGAGGTGAGATCCATTACTGACAGATGAATCTGGATATTTCTGGATGACGTGACGGACGGAAGACGAGAACGACAACCTGAGTGTCTCCTGGTTTACCTTTCCAACTGATGTGTTTGAGTGGTCCAGCGTAGATAACGTCGATCATTCACGTACCTGGACACGATCCTTCGTACCGCTGGCGTCTCATCGTAATCCCGACAAAGGAATCGTCATCGTGTCGGCCGCCGATGCATCGTCTTAACGCGATAACTCTAAAACTATTCCATGTATCCTTTTCAAATTGTTAACCCCCTTCAAACCTCAGTGCAAGGAAGAACTGGATTTATTTTGGGAAACATTACTTGTCTCTTTATGAAACTAGGGGGGGGGGGGGGGGGGGGGTGTTCTCCAAACGGGGATCATTTCTCAACCATTGGTCCCATTTAGTCCAAATTTGGTGCATATTTTACCCACTAGGGGGCGATTTTTTACAAAAACACTGTTTTTCAGACATAATCTTCTTACTGTTGTTATTGTTGTTGTTGTTGTTGTTATGGCGGTGCACATGGATCGACCTGAGAAGATCTATTACTGGTCAACGGCTCAAGACTTTTTGCAGATCCATGGTTTGATTCTCTTTCTTTATTCTTATGAGTTTTATAAAGCGTTGGTTTCTTCTTGAAAAGCCTGGATTGATGAGTTTTGGAGAGTTTTGGAGAGTTTGGGAGAGTTTGGGAGAGTTTGGGAGAGTTTTGGAGAGTTTGGGAGAGTTTGGGAGAGTTTGGGAGAGTTTTGGAGAGTTTTGGAGAGTTTGGGAGAGTTTTGGAGAGTTTTGGAGAGTTTGGGAGAGTTTTGGAGAGTTTTGGAGAGTTTGGGAGAGTTTTGGAGAGTTTGGGAGAGTTTTGGAGAGTTTTGGAGAGTTTGGGAGAGTTTTGGAGAGCTTTGGATAGTTTTGGAGAGTTTTGGAGAGTTTACTCGCTGCGATGGTTGAAATGACCTGTGGATGAGGTGTTTGGTTTTTTTCTTCTGTTTGATACTTTTTGACGTATTTGACGTTTCGTTAAGTTGATTTCTGTCATAAATGAATTTGGGTCCATCAGAAGTTTCTGACTTTACACGAACAACTCGGATCGAGTGTTTGATCGCACAGCGAAAAGAACTAGAAGTGGAAAACATCTTTAAATATCAACTTTTTGGTCACATGGTTGAAATGCTGAGAGGTCAGAGGGAAAGTCCTCGTCCTGTTTTCAGTCGATGTTCAACCAAATCCTGTTTCTCTGAGTGAATGAAAAACATAAAGTTTTTGTCAACGGGTATCAATCTGATGAAATCGATGCAAATAGAAGAAAGAAAGCTTTTATTTTATTACAATTAATACACGTTACTTAAAATGTTTAAACAGTTTTAGTTTCGTTTCAAAATAAGAGCAGAGGAAACCGATTCAATGAATTTGAACCCGCCTCCTTTTGGGAGGATATGATTTTACAAATGAAACAATATATGTTTCATTATTAAAACGGTAGCGGGTTATTTATATGTCATTCTTGAATGCCTGGCATTTAATTGTAAACCCCTTTCTCCATGACATACTACTAATTTACGGACCACCCAAACCAAAACCCAGCCTTCATCTCTGAGATGTACAACCTTTTGTCGACATTTTACACAACCTCTGCCAATATTTTAGTACTTAGAGATATGAACATTCAAAATATTAACAAAAGAAGAGATTTCTGGCAACGGCAGTGGGGACAAGTCCAAATCCCTGCGGTAGATGACAGACAGACCACCACCACCACCAGTGCTGGGGGCTTTCTGGAGGTAACAGTAACCGGCGTTATCGTCTCTGCTGTCGCCCCCAACCGTTGGGGTATATCTCTGAAGCCCCCGATGGAACTACTCAAATTAAATGTGTTTTTTATATATTTTTTAATAAAAAAAGAATAAACAAATAAAATATTTTAAAAATATTATTATTATTATTATTATTATTATTATTATTTGACATGTCATGTAAGTGATAATGCTAGAGCGGAAAATTTAACAATATTTGTTTTTATCTCCAAATGTCACATTACTTTTAAAAATAAAGTCTTATTTTATCCGTTTACCGTTTGACGGACTTCCATTTTGAATAAATGGAAGAAAATTCCCTCAAACTGAAGAAAACAAGGGACAGAGTTTGAGACGAGCCGGTTCTGAAACCCGTGTGTTCTCACCTGGATGGTTTCATGCTCTGATGGTGTTGCTTGTTTCTTGCAGGTGGAGAAGATCTGTCAGCGGTGGTCCACAGGAAGTAAGTCTCTTTGTTTTTTTTTTCTCGAGGAGGTCGGGTTCGATAGAAATGTCCTTCTGTGCTGCTGCAGCCTCGCCGCTCTCTCGCCGTCCGGCGCCGGAACTGACGCCTGTTGTAGCCTTTGCATATTGTGGCTCCTTTCATCATGCCCTGTCCTTCTTCTCCTGGTCCATCTCCTCCTCTTTGTCTCCTCCCTCCTCTCTCCTCCGGTAAGCTCGTAGCGGTGATTAGCTGGCGCGGCTGAATGCGTTTCTGTGACTCCTGTCTGACGAGGAGTCAGCGCCGTCACAGGACTCAGTCCTGCACTGTTAGCTGAGCATTGACTCCTCTGCCATGAGCGACCCGGTTACAGTATGGGGATGTGGTTCAGGGATTCTCTGCGTGAGGGTGGGCCTCTGTGGACTCTGGGCTGCGATGGCGACGACGGCCTGCCTCTCATCAGAGGTTAATGAGGAGATCTGTGAGATAATGTAGTGACTCCTGCACAGACACACAAAAAGAGAGTATTCATCTTCTTGAATGATCCATGATCCCCGTGAAGGAGACGGGACAAAGCATTCCCCTACAGAACCCAGAACCCCCCCCCCCCCCCCCCCCCGATAATTAAACCTGCTGACCCACTCATATTCACCACTTTGTCTGCTTCCTGTAGAAACGCACACTGAGCTAAATCCAGGGACGTTCGGTCAGAGGAGGTTAAAAATGAGCAGAACCGCGTCTCAGACTCAGTACCTCACAAACCGGGTCGAGCCTTTTGTTTTCTCACCATTTGTCACCGATGACACTTTTATTATTCTGTCATAGAACGGGTCGAGTATTTCATGTGTGTGTGTCCACCACATCCAGATGTGTGAGCGAGTTTAAAGTTCGGACTGAATAACGTGTTCCAGGCTCGTTCAGCTGAAAATACAAACTCAGATCGTAAAACGCGACAGAAGTGAGGGATGAACGTATCATAGCGGTAAACAGGGTTCACGTTACTCGCGGTGTGGATATAGAGTTTGACGATGATCCAAGAAACAGATTTGAGGGATTGTCTGGCTCCCCCTAGTGTCAGATATACACAACCAACCTTTCCCAAAATCAATCCAGTTCTTCCTCACTAGGTCTATGAGGGTATAACATCTGACAATGATCCAAGAACTGGTTTGAGTTGTGCAGAGAAAAACTGTTTTTCATGAAAAAAGCTCCTCCTAGTGAATAAATACGATATTAGTATTATCAGAGACTTTCAAGGATATGATGGAATGTTAAATGTGAGTAAAACATTTTATTTTATTCTTTTTATTTAAAAAAATAAAGACATAAAATAAAATTATGATAGTGTTTTTTTATTTATTTTTTATTGTTTTGTTTTTATGTTTTATTTTAAATAAAAAAATTTGATAAAATTATACAATTGTTTGGTTTTTTTGTACATTTTTTTAAATTAAATAGAAAATAAAATAAAATTCACTTGTATTTTATTATTATTATATATTTTAATATTATTATTATTTTATTTAATTGTTGTATTTTTTTTTTCTTTTATCTTTTTTTATTAAAAAAAAACTTTTAAAAAACTTTAAATTTTTTTTTTAATTTAAAATATTTTTTATATATATATATATATATATATATATATATATATATATATATAATACATTTAATTTATAATGCACTTTACATTTGGATCAAATTTCAAAGTGCTACAAAGTAAAAGCAGATAAAAGCATCAATAAAAAATAAACCAAAAAGCATTAATGTTAATTAAAGTTATAGGTTCTGCTAAAAAGGAAAGTTTTAAGTCCTTTTTTAAATGTGTCAGTCATCTGTGGAGCCCTGAGATGGTCAGGGAGGGCATTCCACAGACGAGGGGCAGCAGAACAGAAGGTCCGATCTCCCATGGTGCTGAGTTTAGTCCGGTGCGGGAGGAGGCGGTATGAGTGGGTAGAACGGAGGGATCGTGTCGAGGTCAGTGGGCTGAGTAGTTCTGAGTGAGTATATATATATATATATATATATATATATATATATACACACAGGTTTATCCCTATATCCCATAATCCGGTTAAACCCATGTCTAAACGGATTCTTTGGTGTGATAAAGCTATAATAGATAAATTGTAGACCCTTCTGGGCGGATGTCGGACCTCTCTGATGGGTTCTGAGGCGCTGGACCGGCTGCAGTGACGGTAAATGTGATTTCTCCCTCTGAAGCAGGAGTTCACAGACTCCTCATTTAGAAACTCCTCCTTCATGCCCAAGGATGAGACAGAGAAGATCCCTCCTCCTCCGCTGCTGGCGGGATGTTTACTTTTTATACTTAAGATGATCATCTTCCTGCTCAGCGGCGTAACGGCGTGGCCGCGTAACGGCGTGGCGCCGCAGACGATCCTCCTCCACTGTTGGCGATCTGCGGCGGGCTTTGGCTGCGTGACCGCCACACATCATCATCAGCGCCTCCCGGCTCGGTTCTCTGTTGGCCGGCGTCCCGTGTCTCCTCTCTTTAGAGGTGGTGATTTTTTGGACTTCTCTCTGACGTCTCAGTTGAAGCGCTGACATCTGGAGACTCGCTGCAGGAGGAAGATTGAGGGAGGTCGGTCGAACGCGCCCCTCGGCTTCATCAGGATATCTCTGAGCCTGTTCCTCGTGGTGGAACCAGACGTCTGCGGCGCCGGCAGGCCAGAGCCCAGTTGGCAGTCGGACCTCTGCACATTATCCCTCCCACGGCCTCTGCAGCTCCTCGCTCTGATATCCCCCCTCTCTCTCTCTTGAAGGCACGTTTTATCTTCATTCCTCGCCTCCAGACCTTCTTCCACGTTTGGACCCTTTTTCTTACAAAGACTCTGGTCTTTCTCCACGTTTGTTTACGTCGAGTGAATTCATTGATTTGTTGACGGTAAACATCATTTTAGCCTCTGGCTTGTTTATGTGATGCTAATTAATATTCCAGTCTGCAGGAAGTGATGTTGCCATAACGACGCCTCCTGCTTTTGAGCTGAAGGTGATGATGAAGGGAATACATGAACATTTCAGAGTAAAATAATTTCAACAGGAAGTGACCTGTTGATGCATCCTATTGGTTTATAAGAGCAGGAAACCTCATATCACAATGTCATATAATATATATATAATATAATATATATGTATATATATATTATATTATATACATATATAAATAAATGTATTTCTCTTCTTTTTATGGTGAATTTAGAGTGTCTAAAATATCAAATGAATAAAACGTCCCAGAGAAATAACTTGGACATGGTTGTTAAATTCACCCATCCCTCTGACCTCTGACCTTTCACCTCCAGGGTCTCCTCCTCTTACTTTGTTCATATTCTTCTGGTGCCTGAGGCGGGCAGCAGCTCTGGAGCGGCATCGGCAGCAGTTCAGCTTTAGAACTGGACTCCGGTTCTCTGTTTACCAGGTGACCTCTGGCCCAACCCAGCAGAACTAATCCTCCTTCTGATGGACGTTTGGGTCCGAGACCAGGAGATGAGCTGGGGGGTGTTTTGACCTCAGGCTGAGTTGAGGTGGTTGGGGGTTGATGTGGTTAAGATCTCCTGGGCGCCTCACTTGGAAGGTTGTCCAGGAACATCCTGCTGGGAGGAGACCCCAGGTTGACCCGGACCGCGCCGGAAGACTGGTCCCGCTCCCTCAGGAGGAGGTAGGAGACGTCCGTGGGGAGGTGGGTCAACGAGGGGATTCTGCTGCTCCAGATGAACCCAACAATTACAGCAGTGGAACTTTGATCCTCTCTTTGATGAGGAAGGTCTCCTCCTTCATGGAAGGTTCTGTTGAGGAAACCTGGTGGAGGTCCGCCGCTGAGCGTCGGTCCTCCACAGGCAGATTATTGATGAGCTGCTAATGAAAGGCCGATTAATGGCGAGTGCATCGATCCGCTGAGGCGGCGATGAAGATTTCCCTGAGTCTGAAGAAGAGCTCTTCAGCGCCAAAGTCATCGACCCGCGCGCCGCTGCCTTTGAGCCAGGCTTCATTTCTTCTGACAACATGACAGTTTCGTCTAAACATCAACCTCACAGAAAATACGATGTAGTTTATTAATCACACCGGACCGACGCCGTCGTCGTCGACAACGAGGACGTACATCCGCCAGAAGTTACCAATCCCCTGCGTTTTACAAGAACACCCACTGATTGGGATTGGCCCAGTCTGAGGGATCCGAGCAGAACCCCGAGGACGAGGCAGAATGCTGTATGTGAAGTGAATGAAGTGTGAATGAATTGAAGGAGGTTCTGATCCGAACCGTATGTTATTAGATCTGTAGAGACTTAGAGCTGAAAACCTGCTCCCAGTGGACCGACACCGGTGTCCCGGTGAAGAGTCGGGTTTCTGTGGATAACAGCAGCAGGTTCTGCTCGTACTTTCTGTCCACTGCATTCATTCATGCTGCCCTGAAAAGATACACACTTTTGTAATCCCCCCGGACCCTCCCTCCACACTGTCGGTCCTTGTTGTCTACTTGAACCGGTTCTGTCGGCCCGGGCCCGTATCGCTGTGCCCCCTGAGGGCGGGAGGGGCCCGCTGACTCAGCGCTCACACTTTCCACACGACTCCTTCCTCAGAGCCGGACCGGATCAGTGTTGTGTCACGTGGTCCCGTATTTGTCAAACCTGCTCCTGACCCAGAGTCGGTCCCGAAGAAGACTTCCTCCCGTGAGAAAAGTTATTAAAACAATTCTTCTTCATATTAAAATAAATCTAACAGTCATTATTATAACTAGAGGACCCCGATGTCATTCTCTCTCTCTCTTTACACTCTCTCTCTCTCTTTATCTCCCTCCCTCTCTCTCTCTCTCTCTCTCATTCCCTCCCTCTTTCCCCCCTCTCTCTCTTTCCATTCTCTCTCTCCCCTTCTCTCTTACTCTCTCTCTCCCCCTCCCTCTCTCTCTCACTCTTTATCTCTTTTCCTCTTTCTCTCTCCCCCCTCTATATCCCCCTCTCTCTCTCTCTCCCCCCCTCTCTCTCTCTCTCTTCTAGGATGTGTTGGATCCTTCCTTACAGTCAGGATATAATCGATGGTTCAGAGTCTGATAAAAGTTAAAGGCCACTTTGACTTTTGGCCTTTCTTGAACTAAAACATGTTTCTGAGGAGTTGAAGAAGCTGAAAAAGTGTCTTCATCTTCTTCACTGGTCTGTTGATCTGCACACAGAATAATGCCACACAACCAGTAATAAAACTAAATATATATATAATATATAGAGATTATTAACCTAAAATGAGAGGTTAGAATATTGTGGCCTCAGAAAACGTCTATAAAGTTGAGTGTTGTTGTCCTTGTTGTTGTTGTTGTCCTTGTTGTTGTTGTTGTCCTTGTTGTTGTTGTTGTTGTTGTCCTTGTTGTTGTTGTTGTTGTTGTTAGACTACATGTCTGGTGAAGAGATCAGCCTTCACACATGCAGGGACACACCGCCAAACAGGTTAGACGAGTGCAGGTGAAAGAGGAGGAAGAGCTTGTGATGATGTCAGCACACACACACACACACACAAAGGTACTAACACACACTCACACACACACAAAGGTACTAACACACACTCACACACACACACACACACACACACAAAGGTACTAACACACACTCACACACACACAAAGGTACTAACACACACACACACACACACACACAAAGGTACTAACACACACTCACACACACACAAAGGTACTAACACACACACACACACACACACACACACACACACACACACACAAAGGTACTAACACACACACACACACACAAAGGTACTAACACACACACACACACACACACACACACTCACAGAGTGCACTGAACACACAGGCGGAGAATTCACCTAAACTCCGGCGGGGCAGACCAACAGATCTACAGGTGAACACAGAGTTGGCGGTAAACAGTTTTGTTTGAAGTCAGGCAGAGAATCGGGAAAGAAGGAGGCAGTTTTCTCCTGACTGCAGCAGCAGCAGCGGTGAAGACGAGGAGACCCACCTTTGTCCTCTCTGAGAGGCTCGGTCTGAGGCTGCGTCTCCCGGGGCGTCCCACCGGCCCGGCTGTGAAAGGTAAATGCGTTGATTCAGTCCGAAGCGGCGTGGGTGTGAGGGTGAATGTGAGCGTGTGACTTTTTCAGAGTGACATCACGACGTGTTTCATTGTTTCAGAGGAGGAAACTACAAAACTTCACTACTCTCATTTAATCCCCCGAAAAGTCGGGGATATTATGGATTTATCGGCGCCGCCGACGCGGATCCTTCCTTTTAGTGCGATTCTCAATTCTATTCAATTTCAAACCAACAATGTTTGTTTGCACCACTAGGGGGAGCTCTACCTCCAAAAGGTTTCGGGCCATATCACGCCGGGGATCGGGGACTTTTCAGGAAGTAGCCTTGCTGTTGGGGACGACAGTGTGGGTGAAGTTGGGTGGTTGAGGTTTTTTAATTTTGTCTTCTCTTGAGGTTATCTTGTTGTTATTTCAGCATTTGTCTTATATCTGGTGGGTTTTTGACGTTTTACTTGTTCTTGTATGATGGTACATGGTACCAGAGATATCTGGACTATGTTCTCCCTAAGGCTCATTTGTGGGACGTGTGGGTCGTCTGGACTCTTTGGTCTGGACTCTTTGGTCTGGACTCTTTGGTCTGGACTCTTTGGTCTGGACTCTTTCCTCTGGACTCTTTGGTCTGGACTCTTTCCTCTGGACTCTTTGGTCTTGACTCTTTGGTCTGGACTCTTTGGTGTGGACTCTTTGGTCTGGACTCTTTGGTCTGGACTCTTTGGTCTGGACTCTTCGGTGTGGACTCTTTCCACTGGACTCTTTCGTCTGGACTCTTTCGTCTGGACTCTTTCGTCTGGACTCTTTCCTCTGGACTCTTTGGTCTGGACTCTTTCCTCTGGACTCTTTGGTCTGGATTCTTTCCTCTGGACTCTTTCCTCTGGACTCTTTCCTCTGGACTCTTTCCTCTGGAGTCTTTCCTCTGGACTCTTTCGTCTGGACTCTTTCCTCTGGACTCTTTCGCCTAAACTCTTTTGTTGGACTCTTTCGTCTGGACTCTTTTGTCTTTCGTCTGGACTCTTTCGTCTTTCGTCTGGACTCTTTCCTCTGGACTCTTTCCTCTGGACTCTTTGGTCTGGACTCTTTCCTATGGACTCTTTCCTCTGGACTCTTTCCTCTGGACTCTTTGGTCTGGACTCTTTCCTCTGGACTCTTTGGTCTGGACTCTTTGGTCTGGACTCTTTGGTCTGGACTCTTTGGTCTGGACTCTTTGGTCTGGACTCTTTCCTCTGGACTCTTTCCTCTGGACTCTTTGGTCTGGATTCTTTCCTCTGGACTCTTTGGTCTGGACTCTTTGGTCTGGACTCTTTGGTCTGGACTCTTTGGTCTGGACCCTTTGGTCTGGACTCTTCCCTCTGGACTCTTTCCTCTGGACTCTTTCCTCTGGACTCTTTCCTCTGGACTCTTTGGTCTGGACTCTTTGGTCTGGACTCTTTGGTCTGGACTCTTTGGTCTGGACTCTTTCGTCTGGACTCTTTCGTCTGGACTCTTTCCTCTGGACTCTTTCCTCTGGACTCTTTCCTCTGGACTCTTTCCTCTGGACTCTTTCCTCTGGACTCTTTTGTTGGACTCTTTGGTCTGCAGCAGCTGTTTAATCATAATTCAAGCGAGAAAGTCAAATATCACTAGACAGAGAAGACAACAGTCTGTCCACATGGGACGAAAGTAACGAAACCTAAAACAACTTAAACTCACCATCGCCTCATTTTTACACTTTCAATCGACTATCGTCATTTTTGTCGATGTCAGCAGTTTTGACTCGTCACCGCCCTCCTCTGGTTGTTTCAGCGACACGTTAAAGATCACACTGACGTCGGTAGCCGTCCATCGCTAGGTTGTTGAAGTGGAGATGTGGATTTTTGTACGCATGTGGAGAGTAAATGACCCTTAAGACGACTCAAACAGAAAACGGGGCGGAAACTCCCTAATACCTGTTTATCGCAACATTGATGCTAAATTCTTGATCGGTGTACGACACCAAAACTTCCCGTCTCCATCTCTGACTAATATGATGCTAATGCGAAAACATTTCACTCACCTGGAAGAAGGTGTGTTACGTTTCCTCTGTGAAGAGCAGCTAGCTTAGTTCAAACCACATTTGAATGTAATAATAATAATAATAATACATTTAATTTATAATGCACTTTACATTTGGATAATTTACCCAGAGTTCATTTCTGTTTAAAGTCACCGTAGCCCCCGAAAACACGTTCTGCCTCAGTGAGTGGCGGGTAGCGGATGTTTGATGTGTTTCCTGAGCAAACAGAGTAGCGGGCTCGGGTAACCACGCCACGCGCCACACCAGGTCCATACACCGCGTGTTTGGACGCCGTCTGTTTGAAGACCAGATCTTAGGATTCTAGTCGGGTCAATGTGCGGACCCTCTCTGAACGTGAACTGTCGTATTCAAACGAGAAAACCTCGTTTGGAAAAAGGTCTTTCTCTGTTATTTGACTTTTTTCTGACTGTTATAGACACATCTGTTATAAACACATCTGTTATAGACACATCTGTTATAAACACATCTGTTATAAACACATCTGTTATAGACACATCTGTTATAAACACATCTGTTATAGACACATCTGTTATAAACACATCTGTTATAAACACATCTGTTATAAACACATCTGTTATAAACACATCTGTTATAGACACATCTGTTATAGACACATCTGTTATAGACACATCTGTTATAGACACATCTGTTATAGACACATCTGTTATAAACACATCTGTTATAGACACATCTGTTATAAACACATCTGTTATAAACACATCTGTTATAAACACATCTGTTATAAACACATCTGTTATAGACACATCTGTTATAGACACATCTGTTATAGACACATCTGTTATAGACACATCTGTTATAGACACATCTGTTATAGACACATCTGTTATAGACACATCTGTTATAAACACATCTGTTATAAACACATCTGTTATAGACACATCTGTTATAAACACATCTGTTATAGACACATCTGTTATAGACACATCTGTTATAAACACATCTGTTATAAACACATCTGTTATAGACACATCTGTTATAGACACATCTGTTATAAACACATCTGTTATAAACACATCTGCTATAGACACATCTGCTATAGACACATCTGTTATAAACACATCTGTTAAAAACACATCTGTTATAAACACAGCTGTTATAAACACAGCTGTTATAGACACATCTGTTATAAACACATCTGTTATAGACACATCTGTTAAAAACACATCTGTTATAAACACAGCTGTTATAAACACAGCTGTTATAGACACATCTGTTATAAACACATCTGTTATAGACACATCTGTTATAAACCCA
>JBBDHG010000145.1:822500-832500 GCA_037951165.1 Lophius americanus | reverse complement strand
AAAGGTTCTGAGAGTAGGAGCGGTTCTGCAGTGTTCTGGGAGCATGCTCCAAATGTTTGGTTCATAAAAACTGAACGCTACTTCTCCGTGTCTGGTTCTGACTCTGGGGACACTTGGCAGGACCTGATCGAGGCAACCTGAGAGTTCTGGATGGTTCAGAACACAGCAGAAGGTCATAGATTTGTTTTGGACCTGAATCATTTTTTGCTGAATTCAGTCCTCTGAGGGACAGGAAGTCGGGTTGTAGACCTCAGAACTGGACCGATGTGATTCACTTTCTTGCTGTTAGACAGGACTCTAGCAGAACATTCTGAACCGGCTGAAGCCGTCTGATCTATTTCTTAGGAAACCCAGTTAAGACGCCGTCACAGTAATCAAACCATCCAGTACTGGGTTCCCTGAAATGGGCCTGAGGAGATCCGCAGTGGTTTTAGAGTCATGCTTGTTGGTACCACCAACATGGAGTCTAACCACCAGCGTATTCTAATTAAAACTCTATGTAGGGTCCGGTTCCGTCGTCTGCGCTCCGACTGTCTGTACATATAGTCTTCACTTAATTCCGAAGAAGGTGGATGAAGTTTTCTTCAGACTCAGTACCTCACAAACCGGGTCGAGCCTTTTGTTTTCTCACCGTTGGTCACAGATGTAACGTTTGTAGACACTTTTATTTTTCTGTCGTAGAACGGGTCGTGTATTTCACGTGTGAGTAGATCGTATTCAGTCTCGCTGTTCCGACATAAAAGCGTGATGAAGAAGAGGAGGTGAGGCAGCGGTACCTCTGTCTGACTGAAGGGGGCGGTGCTGATCCCACGGGTTTATGCTGGTTCTGCTGCTCTTCTTCTACGCAGAGACAAAAACCAAACCAAACGTTTCTGGAAGAATTCCTCCAACTGTCAACAGTCTGGGTTTTTCCAGACCAGATGTCTTCAGGCAGAACTTCACAGCTGAAGGACTTAAACTAAAGTCACGGTTTCATTCGGATAGATTCTCCTCAAAACCTAAAATGTTTAGAGAATACGGGTGGAGCCTATCAACGGCGTTCGTCACAGGAATACGAGTCGATTATAGCCGACAGATTATTCAGGAGTGAGTGATGCAGTTCAGCGGTTCTGAACCCAAGCCCAGTTAAAGTCTCCGCCGTCTCTGCTCCAGGACGCCGGAGCGCCGGATGTGGAGCGGTTCAGTCCCAGCACACACTTCACCCCGCCTGCTGTTTGCCTCTCCGCTCTGAGACCCAGCCAGCTTTCCTTCCCTGGGCCACAAATTCTGCCATTTTGGCTCGTCCCTCAGCGGCCCAGTCAGACGCAGATGGTTCCCTCCTGGGCCCGGATGTGACTCGCCGGGCTTTAATGTACCTCCAATAGAAGAACATCAATCAAGCACTCTGTGAGGATGGGAGACACGTGACATATTCACTGAAGTCTGTAGGCAGGAGGCGGGGTCATGGCGGGTCACATGACTGTCACTCAGAAGAGGTTTCAGCGCGTCTGAAAGACAAACATCTTTGTTGACCTAAACCCAACGATGTAGTAAGCGATGTAGTTCCAGAGGGTAAACGTAGAAACGGTTCAGTTAGATGTTGAACGATTCTTAGAAACGTTTCCTGTCCGATGCCAAAGATGTCGATGGTTTCTAACAACGTACACGAGTCCAGAGAACGTGTAGAATAGTTTCATGTAGGAGTCACTGCTGCTCGTCAGACAGACAGTCAGACAGACAGACAAACAGAAAAACAGTCAGACAGACAAACAGTCAGAGAGACAGTTAGACAGACAGACAGACAGACAGTCATAAGGTCAGACAGACAGAGAGACAGTCAGACAGAGAGACAGTCAGACAGACAGACAGACAGACAGACAGTCAGAAGGTCAGTCAGACAGTCATAAGGTCAGACAGACAGAGAGACAGTCAGGGAGACAGACAGAGAGACAGACAGTCATACAGACAAACAGTCAGAGAGACAGTTAGACAGAAAGACAGACAGACAGAGAGACGGTCAGACAGAGATACAGTCAGACAAAGAGACAATCAGACAGATATACCGTCAGACAGACAGAGAGACAGTCAGGGAGACAGACAGACAGACAGACATATATACAGTCAGACAGAGCGACAATCAGACAGACATACAGTCAGACAGAGAGACAGACAGAGAGACAGTCAGGGAGACTGACAGACAGACAGACAGAGAGACAGACAGTCAGACAGACAGAGAGACGGTCAGACAGAGATACAGTCAGACAGAGAGACAATCAGACAGAGATACAGTCAGACAGGCAGGCAGTCAGAAGGTCAGACAGACAGATAGACACACAGACAGACAGAGAAACAGTCAGACAGAGAGACAGACAGAGAGACAGTCAGGGAGACTGACAGACAGACAGACAGTCAAACAGTCAGTGTGACAGACAGACAGACAGACAGACAGACAGTCAGACACAGAGACAGACAGACAGACAGACAGACAGACAGTTAGAAGGTCAGTCAGACAAACTAGACAGCTGGATCAGGACATCTGCAGAACTGCAGTGGTCAGAACCTTCCAAAGAGGTCTAAGGAGGAACACCTGGTGAACCGGTGACAGGGTCATGGACACCTGAGGCGTGGAGAGTGGGAGTGAAGGTCCGATCCTTCAGAACAAATCTGTGACAAAGCTCCTGCTGGTTCTGATAGAACTTTGGTGGACCCCTCAGCGCCATCACAGAGAGTCTCAGCAGTAAGATGGGACCCACAGAATAGGAGGTTTTAATGTTATGGCTGGTTGGTGTTCCTTTAGATCTCTGCACCTCTTTATTTTCAACAACATCTTAAAACTGCTTCTTTCCCACAAACGCCGACATTAATCTTTCCGTCTTTGCTGAGGTTGTTGTTCGGCGGCGGCGCCGTGATCTTCCTCAGACGTCTCTTCTCCCTCGCCCTTTCACTCTCTCTCTCTTAATACCGTCTGACACGGCGTACCTGAGAGCAGCCGCCGTATCACCTGTCGTCTATTCACTCCTTTTCCTGCAACACGATCTGATGTGTCTCCCACACAACAAAAGGCCAGAGAGGAAGAGGAGGAGGGAGGGGAGAGATGAAGAGGAGGAGGGAGGTGATAGAGGAAGAGGAGGAGGGAGGGGAGAAAGGAAGAGGAGGAGGGAGGGGAGAGAGGAAGAGGAGGACGGAGGGGAGAGAGGAAGAGGAGGAGGAGGGGAGAGAGGAAGAGGAGGAGGGAGAGGAAGAGGAGGAGGGAGGTTAGAGAGGAGGAAGAGGAGGAGGGGAGAGAGGAAGAGGAGGAGGGAGGTGAGAGAGGAAGAGGAGGAGGGAGGGGAGAGAGGAAGAGGAGGAGGGAGTATGAGAGGAAGATGAGGAGGAGGAGGGGAGAGAGGAAGAGGAGGAGGAGGGGAGGCTGGTCTATCTCAGACAGTCCTGAACCTTCTTTGTTATCTGCTCCCTGTGGGAGAAAAGCTCCCCGCCGTCTTTATTGTCACGGCGCCGTGAAAATGACGGCCATGACGGCACAGAAGGAGACGAGGCCGGCGTGTGTTTGCGTCTGAGGCCGCGTCTTCAGAACCGGCATCAGCGGCGGATATCTTCTTCTTTCATTCCCTCGCAAGATAAGAGTTCTGCTTTGATTCTGTGGAGGATCCGAGGAACCGGCGCCGGCTCGCCGCGGTACAATAGAACAAAATGATAATCAGACAGTGGCGTTCACTGACCCCAAAGAACCAGGGACTCCTTTCTGGGTCTCCTCAAATTAATGACCCGGTCCAAAATATATCCAACAGAACCTGTTTCCCCATAATCCACCATATATATATATATATATATATATATATATATATATATATATATATATATATATATATGTATATATATATGTATATATGTATATATATATGTATATATATATATATATATATATATATATATATATGTATATATATATATATATATATATATATATATATATATTTCCTGTCTGCCTTCACCCTGACGAACGCCGTCAATCAGCCGTTATCAATATCAACTACAGGCCTTTCACGGTTGTGGGCGTGGCATGAAGCTCCACCCCCCTGTGTCTCACTTCCAATGGGAAACCGGCGTAGGACGGGCCTAGGCTCTGTTTTGTAAATCAGAATATTTTAGTCTCCAACTTTTTTATAAATGTCTTATTTGAAATGAAGATGGGCAGGAAGTAGAACCTGGAGACTCCCTCCACCCGTTCTCCGCTGCTACTCAGTGGGTGGTGGTCTTCTTGCGTCTCTCTGAAATCCAGAATAAGTTCACTCAGACTCTTAGGTTCCCCGGCGGTCCTGAGAAGAACGCATCTGAGAAGCCACAGCTGTTCAGACCCGGTTTGCTGTTACTCAGGGGCCCAGGTAGAACCGTTGGAGGAACATCGGACCACATGAAAGAACCAGCCAGATTATATCCAGGAATAATTTCCACCCCTTCACTGCTAAACTCCTCCCCCTGCACCACATCTGAGAACCGGTGCTGAAACTGAACCTCGACCCAGAACAAGCTCCGACCAACTAGAATCAGAAGAAACTCTCTCTGATTTTTAAAGGAACCTAAAGGATCCAACTGGATCTTCTGTTGGGTTTTAGTTGCAGAACATTTTAATTCTGACTGAGCCTGAAACAGAAAATCAGGGTTCCTGTAAACCCAAAGTGTGTGACTCCTGCGTGTTTGACTCCTGCGTGTGTGACTCTGGCGTGTGTGACTCTGGCGTGTTTGACTCTGGCGTGTGTGACCCCTGCGTGCGTGACTCCGGCTTATTTGATTCTGTCGTGTTTGAGTCTGGCGTGTTTGACTCTGGCGTGTGTGACTCTGGTATGTGTGACTCCTGCTTGTGTGACTCCTGCGTGTTTGAGTCCGGCGTGTGTGATTCTGGCGTGTTTGACTCTGGCGTGTGTGACTCTAGCGTGTTTGACTCCTCCGTGTGGGACTCCGGCGTGTGTGACTCCGGCGTGTTTGACTCCGGCGTGTTTGACTTCGGCGTGTTTGAGTGCGGCGTGTTTGACTCCAGCTTGTTCTACTCCAGCTTGTTTGACTCCGCCGTGTGTGACTCCTGCGTGTTTGACTCCAGCTGGTTTGACTCCAGCTTGTTTGACTCCGCCTTGTGTGACTCCTGCATGTTTGACTCCAGCTGGTTTGACTCCAGCTAGTTTGACTCTGGCGTGTGTGACTCTGGCGTGTTTGACTCTGGCGTGTATGACTCTGGCGTGTGTGACTCCTGTGTGTGTGACTCTGGCGTGTTTGACTCTGGCGTGTGTGACTCTGGCGTGTGTGACTCCTGCATGTGTGACTCTGGCGTGTTTGACTCCGGCATGTGTGACTCCTGCGTGTGTGACTCTGGCGTGTTTGACTCTGGCGTGTGTGACTCTGGCGTGTGTGACTCCTGTGTGTGTGACTCTGGCGTGTTTGACTCCGGCGTGTGTGACTCTGGCGTGTGTGACTCTGGCGTGTGTGACTCTGGCGTGTGTGACTCCTGTGTGTGTGACTCTGGCGTGTTTGACTCCGGCGTGTGTGACTCCTGCATGTGTGTCTCTGGCGTGTTTGACTCTGGCGTGCGTGACTCCGATGTGTGTGACTCTGGCGTGTGTGACTCTGGCGCGCGTGACTCCGGTGTGTGTGACTCCGGCGTGTGAGACTCCTGCGTGTGTGACTCCTGCGTGTGTGACTCTTGCGTGTGTGACTCTTGCGTGTGTGACTCTGGCGTGTTTGACTCTGGCGTGTTTGACTCCGGCGTGTGTGACTCTGGCGTGTTTGACTCTGGCGTGTTTGAGTCCGGCGTGTGTAACTCTGGCGTGTTTGACTCTGGCGTGTGTGACTCTGGCGTGTGTGACTCTGGCGTGTTTGACTCTGGCGTGTTTGACTCCGGCGTGTGTGACTCCTGCGTGTGTGACTCTGGCGTACGTGACTCTGGCGTGTTTGACTCTGCCGTGTGTGACTCTGGCGTGTGTGACTCCTGCGTGTGTGACTCCGGCGTGTGTGACTCTTGCGTGTGTGACTCTTGCGTGTGTGACTCTGGCGTGTTTGACTCTGGCGTGTTTGACTCCTGCGTGTGTGACTCTGGCGTGTGTGACTCCTGCGTGTGTGACTCTGGCGTGTGTGACTCCGGTGTGTGTGACTCCTGCGTGTGTGACTCCTGCGTGTGTGACTCTGGCGTGTTTGACTCTGGCGTGTGTGACTCCTGCGTGTGTGACTCCGGTGTGTGTGACTCTGGCGTGTGTGACTCTGGCGTGTGTGACTCCGGTGTGTGTGACTCCTGCGTGTGTGACTCTGGCGTGTGTGACTCCTGCGTGTGTGACTCTGGCGTGTGTGACTCTGGTGTGTGTGACTCCTGCGTGTGTGACTCCTGCGTGTGTGACTCCGGCGTGTTTGACTCTGGCGTGCGTGACTCCGATGTGTGTGACTCCTGCGTGTTTGAGTCCGGCGTGTGTAACTCTGGCGTGTGTGACTCTGGCGTGTGTGACTCCGGTGTGTGTGACTCCTGCGTGTGTGACTCTGGCGTGTGTGACTCCTGCGTGTGTGACTCTGGCGTGTGTGACTCCGGTGTGTGTGACTCCTGCGTGTGTGACTCTGGCGTGTGTAACTCTGGCGTGTTTGACTCTGGCGTGTGTGACTCTGGCGTGAGTGACTCCTGCGTGTGTGACTCTGGCGTGTGTGACTCCGGCGTGTGTGACTCCTGCGTGTGTGACTCCTGCGTGTGTGACTCTGGCGTGTTTGACTCTGGCGTGTGTGACTCTGGCGTGTGTGACTCCTGCGTGTGTGACTCCGGCGTGTGTGACTCCTGCGTGTGTGACTCCTGCGTGTGTGACTCTGGCGTGTGTAACTCTGGCGTGTTTGACTCTGGCGTGTGTGACTCTGGCGTGTGTGACTCCTGCGTGTGTGACTCTGGCGTGTGTGACTCCGGCGTGTGTGACTCCTGCGTGTGTGACTCCTGCGTGTGTGACTCTGGCGTGTTTGACTCTGGCGTGTGTGACTCTGGCGTGTGTGACTCCTGCGTGTGTGACTCCGGCGTGTGTGACTCCTGCGTGTGTGACTCCTGTGTGTGTGACTCTGGCGTGTGTAACTCTGGCGTGTGTGACTCTGGCGTGTGTGACTCCGGTGTGTGTGACTCCTGCGTGTGTGACTCCTGCGTGTGTGACTCCGGTGTGTGTGACTCCGGCGTGCGTGACTCCGGCGTGTGTAACTCTGGCCAGTGTGACTCTGGCGTGTGTAACTCTGGCGTGTGTGACTCTGGCGTGTGTAACTCTGGCGTGTGTGACTCTGGCGTGTGTAACTCTGGCGTGTGTGACTCCTGCGTGTGTGACTCCGGTGTGTGTGACTCTGGCGTGCGTGACTCCGGCGTGTGTAACTCTGGCGTGTGTGACTCTGGCGTGTGTAACTCTGGCGTGTGTGACTCTGGCGTGTGTAACTCTGGCGTGTGTGACTCTGGCGTGTGTAACTCTGGCGTGTGTGACTCTGGCGTGTGTAACTCTGGCGTGTGTGACTCTGGCGTGTGTGACTCTGGCGTGTGTAACTCTGGCGTGTGTGACTCCGGTGTGTGTGACTCCGGCGTGCGTGACTCTGGCGTGTTTGACTCTGGCGTGTTTGACTCCGGCGTGTGTGACTCCTGCGTGTGTGACTCTGGCGTACGTGACTCTGGCGTGTTTGACTCTGCCGTGTGTGACTCTGGCGTGTGTGACTCCTGCGTGTGTGACTCCGGCGTGTGTGACTCTTGCGTGTGTGACTCTTGCGTGTGTGACTCTGGCGTGTTTGACTCTGGCGTGTTTGACTCCTGCGTGTGTGACTCTGGCGTGTGTGACTCCTGCGTGTGTGACTCTGGCGTGTGTGACTCCGGTGTGTGTGACTCCTGCGTGTGTGACTCCTGCGTGTGTGACTCTGGCGTGTTTGACTCTGGCGTGTGTGACTCCTGCGTGTGTGACTCCGGTGTGTGTGACTCTGGCGTGTGTGACTCTGGCGTGTGTGACTCCGGTGTGTGTGACTCCTGCGTGTGTGACTCTGGCGTGTGTGACTCCTGCGTGTGTGACTCTGGCGTGTGTGACTCTGGTGTGTGTGACTCCTGCGTGTGTGACTCCTGCGTGTGTGACTCCGGCGTGTTTGACTCTGGCGTGCGTGACTCCGATGTGTGTGACTCCTGCGTGTTTGAGTCCGGCGTGTGTAACTCTGGCGTGTGTGACTCTGGCGTGTGTGACTCCGGTGTGTGTGACTCCTGCGTGTGTGACTCTGGCGTGTGTGACTCCTGCGTGTGTGACTCTGGCGTGTGTGACTCCGGTGTGTGTGACTCCTGCGTGTGTGACTCTGGCGTGTGTAACTCTGGCGTGTTTGACTCTGGCGTGTGTGACTCTGGCGTGAGTGACTCCTGCGTGTGTGACTCTGGCGTGTGTGACTCCGGCGTGTGTGACTCCTGCGTGTGTGACTCCTGCGTGTGTGACTCTGGCGTGTTTGACTCTGGCGTGTGTGACTCTGGAGTGTGTGACTCCTGCGTGTGTGACTCCGGCGTGTGTGACTCCTGCGTGTGTGACTCCTGCGTGTGTGACTCTGGCGTGTGTAACTCTGGCGTGTTTGACTCTGGCGTGTGTGACTCTGGCGTGTGTGACTCCTGCGTGTGTGACTCTGGCGTGTGTGACTCCGGCGTGTGTGACTCCTGCGTGTGTGACTCCTGCGTGTGTGACTCTGGCGTGTGTGACTCTGGCGTGTGTAACTCTGGCGTGTGTGACTCCGGTGTGTGTGACTCCGGCGTGCGTGACTCCGGCGTGTGTAACTCTGGCCAGTGTGACTCTGGCGTGTGTAACTCTGGCGTGTGTGACTCTGGCGTGTGTAACTCTGGCGTGTGTGACTCTGGCGTGTGTAACTCTGGCGTGTGTGACTCTGGCGTGTGTGACTCTGGTGTGTGTGACTCTGGCGTGTGTGACTCCGGTGTGTGTGACTCCTGCGTGTGTGACTCCGGTGTGTGTGACTCTGGCGTGCGTGACTCCGGCGTGTGTAACTCTGGCGTGTGTGACTCTGGCGTGTGTAACTCTGGCGTGTGTGACTCTGGCGTGTGTAACTCTGGCGTGTGTGACTCTGGCGTGTGTAACTCTGGCGTGTGTGACTCTGGCGTGTGTAACTCTGGCGTGTGTGACTCTGGCGTGTGTAACTCTGGCGTGTGTGACTCTGGCGTGTGTGACTCCGGTGTGTGTGACTCCTGCGTGTGTGACTCCGGTGTGTGTGGCGAGCTGCTGCGACACGGAGCCCGCCGTCATCACACCTCTTTGGTCTGAGATAACTCTGACCACGTCAGAAACACATTTTTAGAACTCTGAGTGTCGGTGTGGAGGCGGCCCTCAGGAACCTCTGTAGGTATAAAGTGTCATTTATGTTCAGTCCTCCTTGTTTCCCAGTCTTCCTCGCTCACGGCCGATGAAGACAGGAAGTGTCTCAGCATGTGTGACGCTAAAAGAGGCGGGTCTTCTCTTCATGCTAAACGCACGCCGGCGAGCAAACACGGACTCTCAGGCTCAGACGCCGATCAAACGCCACGTTCTGTCCACTCCTCCCGCTCCTCTTCCTCCCCAGTCAATTGACGAATGCATTAGGGATCCATTACTGATACTTTACGAGAAGCAGCGACATTATTTGTCCTCCCAGCTCTGAGAGAGGATCATAAATAAAGCCGGCGATGGTGGTGATGGTCCTGAAGGGGCTTTGAGCGCTGAGGTACGTGAGCGTGACATCAGGACGCGTCCTCCGGTACCTGTGCAACTTCCTCCGGCGCATTTCTGTATCCAACGTTTCAGCTTCTGTCCGTTATGACGCAAATATCTAGACTTGACGTCTCCTGTCTATAAAACCAGCGTGATGTCATCTGTGTGTTACGGCGTGGTGGGAGTGGGCGGAGCTCTGAGCAGAGGGTCAGACGATGAAGGAGCTGCAGCGGTAGAATCCAGTGTTTCATGTAAAGGTACAAACATCAAAGAGCGTCGCCTCTAAACAACTTCAAATACGTGTCAAACTTTTCTTCTTA
>JBBDHG010000145.1:812500-817500 GCA_037951165.1 Lophius americanus | reverse complement strand
CGTTTCAGAACAGCTGATCAGAGCTGGTTCAATAAAGTCCGAGTTGGTTAAGACTGAGTTGAGACGCTGCGGTGGGCATACTTCATGCTGATGACGCAGTGAGTTCTGATGATGTCATGGAAGCGTCTTAAGAGAAGACACACCCCTTCATCAGAGAGGAGAGTAAACTGGGGGGGATTGTTGGTTGAGGGAATGTTTTACTGGTTTAACAGTATTTCCTCTCAATATTGTTTGACAAGTTGGTGGAATGCAAACGAGACGCAGCAGAAGATGAAAGACAGATCCAGAGTCAATCCTGGGTGGAACCAGAACCCCCCCAGTGGACCGTACCTGCAGCAGTGACCTTCATCCACTTTATCTGTTTAAACTGGATGGAGTCGTCATTAATTATCACCTTTTTTTAAAACATATTTATAAAATCAGTCAGTTCCTTTTTTTCAGCTGATTTAACATAAAACATTGGACCGATGTCGAACCAGAACCTTCCCTTTAAAGAAACATACGAGAGAGACGTCCACCGTCAGAACGTCCTCAGTCCTCCACCCACGTCAGTCCACTGACGTGACAGGTGATTGATGGACACGGCTTCACGTCTGACGGCTCTGCTTCAGGCTCAGGACGAGGAGGAGGAGGAGGAGTAGGAGGAGAAAATGAGTTACCGTGGTAACTGAGTCACAGCTCAACTTAACCAACCCGGAGTTTCCACTAAACCAGGGGTCCCCAAACTTTTTCCTGTGAGGGCCACATAACTTTTCCCTTCTCTGATGGGGGGCCGGGTTCAGTTTGTAACAGAAAAAGTGTGACGATGGCAGGGGGGCCTAAACGTAAAAATGTATTGTTTTCTAGAAAGCCACACAGAACCAAATAACCTTCTCTGGGTTCTTCACAGAAACAAAGTCCATGGACATTAACATGAAGGTCAGGTTCCATTCTGGTCACAGCCAGTCTCAAACCCTGATGCAGATGTTCATCTGTCAATCTAGATAAGGAAAAAAAAAGAAAAAAAAAATATCAAAATGTGTCTCTGGTATTGTTCAGGGGGCCGGGCCAAATGTGGGGGCGGGCCGTATCCGGCCCGCGGGCCTTAGTTTGGGGACCACTGCACTAAACAGTCTTCTACAAACAAACCAGGACAACCTGGATGAACAATGCACATTGTTTTAGTGGGATCCAGACCTCCCTCTCCCTCCATCCAGACCTCCGTCTCCCTCCCTTCAGACCTCCCTCTCCCTCCATCCAGCCCTCCCTCTCTTTCCATCCAGACCTCCCTCTCCCTCCATCCAGACCTCCCTCTCCCTCCATCCAGACCTCCCTCTCCCTCCCTTCAGACCTCCCTCTCCCTCCCGGCTCCTTCTCCACGTCCCTGACAAGGAGACGCAACAGTTTTTCTCTGTTCACGCCCCCAGAGCGCCCCCTCATGCCAGGTCAGCCCCACGCTGACCTGAGACTCTTTTTTATTCCTTGACCTTTGAACCCAGGATGGGTTATTGTTCACGATAATATCAATCAATCAATAATACCCCAAACAACTAAAGGACCCTGTTGTCCTGCCCTACAAACCTAACAGGTTCAGGGTCTGGGTTCAGGGTTCAGGGTGGTCCCGGGCTCCTCGGGGACCTTCAGCTCCTCAGGGAGATGATGGAGGAGGTTACGTGAAAGTGTTTGATGAGAGAACAACCAAAGGTTTTATGTTTCTACCTGTGGAGTAAAGTCAGACGGCCCTCTGGTGACGGTCACCACTTATTTATTATCTCTGAGATCATAATCTCGTGGTTGCGACATTATTACTTTTTCCCCACCAGTTCTTTTTTTTCTGCGCCTTTGCCTCGTCCCCCTGAACAGACGTGAAGAGCCATTTCCTGTCAGCTCCTGATATGTTCTACGCCGGCGACCATCTCCAGAGTGATGGATGCAGGAGCCTCCTCCCGCTGTCAGTGACGTCACACACAGATCAGTGTGATGGCGTGGTGACACATTCAGTCTCCACCAGTAGACCCGTTCTTCAGGGTCTGACCTCACTCGTATTTCTTGATGTTATGACGCAATCTGTCAAACCTCTGATGACTTCCTGTCGCTGAAACTGACCTGCCGTCCATCACAATCCATTCAGATGGTGAATCTGTCGCTGGTATCTGAACCTCGGTCACAATGTTGCTTGACGAAGCCGGTTGCTACCGGTAACGATAGCATTGAGTGCTAAGCTAGCTGTGACCTGCTTTAAGGGTTTTTTCTGGATCAAAGTTCTCTGATGGTTTGACTTTTCTTTAAAACGCTTTATAAAGGAAGTTAATTCCATGAACAAAGTCAGGAGATGCTTTTCTACCTTCTTTTTCATGGACTGGTGAAACCGTTGTTCAGCTCGCTGCTGCCCCCTACTGGTGGAGTGTGGAGCAGATAGACGGACAAAATAACAAAATGATCTTAAAAATGTGGTTTTAAAATGAAAAACATGAAACACAAATAATTAGCGTGTGTGTAATAAATGTTCACTAATGCTCTTAAGAGAAAATATTTATGGTTATGAAAGTTTTTCTCAGCATGTTGAGAAACTCATGGATGGATTTGAGTGTCTCTGTTGGATAAAAAGTCTAGACCTGATCTTTTCAGAAACGTGCCTCGACATAAAATCTGCTGATAATTGACCCAGTTATAAAAATGTGTTTATATAACTATAATTATGTATTCACTTTTGACAGCCCTAGAGATAAACATGTGTGACCATTTAACAACTATATCTTTAATTATTTTAAGGTTCATTTGAGGACCTTAAAGTGAAACAGGGAGACCCTCGGAGGAACCGACCAGACCCAGATGGAGGTCCACACTTTGTTGTGTTTATCTAGATACTCTAAATGGATCTTAATGGTACTTAATTAGTTTAGTTTTAGCTTCTCAACACTGTGAGGAGATCAAAGATGATTCTTTTAGATCAGACAGGAGTATTTCATCACGTCAGGAACTAGAATATGAGAACTTCCTGTAAAATCCGGCGCTTCTTTAATCCAAGTCTTGTTTTTGACACTTGAACAACATATTCTGACAGCAGACATGAACAAGGGATTAAGAAACTCTCCAGTTGTGACGTCTTTGACCTTTAAAGCCTGAACTATCACCCTTGTTTTCAGCACCCTTGCAATGCTGAACCCAAATGCAGTGCAGCCGGAGCGGCACCGGGTTCCCTCTGCAGACTTCTGAACCCGCCGGGCTTTAAGTCGAGCAAGCAGATTATTTCTGCTTGAAGAACTGCGCTGCCTGTGGGAAGTGTTTGCAGAAGTGAACCTCGGAATGTGCTGGTTCTCAGCCGCTGGCCTCACATGCCCTCCTGGAGCATTTAGAAGGATTTCAAAAGAAACGTAGAAATTGCAGCTTAAGCCGTTACAGAAAACACTGATGTTCCACAGACTCTCTGTCTAGTTGTAGCTAAACGGGACTTTTCTCAGCAGTTCTGATTTGGGCTCAGCTGTCAGACGGGGGGAGGGGGGGGCCCTCAGCTGCAGAGAGCCCCCACTAATGGAGAAAATCACAACCATGAGGCACTGGCTTAGGTTTTTAGAGCCGGCTAGCATGTTGATGCTAACTGAGGGCATCTGCTGCACACACCTGAGATCTGTACCTGTACCTACAGAAGATGGACCTTGTCCTCCCCTGACAGCCCCCAAAACTCCCCAATCCCCTGCATTTTACAACAACCATTCTGATTGAACTCCTCGAATGAAATGTGGTTATATCCACAATATTTTAAAAAAACTCCAGAAAGTGAGTAAAATATTAATTATAAGAGTAAAATATGATATACATAAATATATACACATATATATACATATATATATATATATATATATATATATATATATATATATATCAGAGGACAAACAGGGGTGTATTTTTATGAAATAAACGAACACTGTTTATGCACAAATGTTACTGGTTGTAATGTTTTGGCTGATTCTGTATATACATTCATGGAACACACAACTGTTTCATTTTTATTTAAGAGGGTACTCATGATATCAGGTGGTTCTTGGCGGTGGGCAGAGCGGTGGTCTCACACTCAGAAGGACTGAACTCCAAACCGTCGGCTCAAAACTTTGTCACCAGAACTTAAAGGCAGCAGAATGCTGGTTTAAAGTGATGACATTGGATTGACAGGCACTCTTGGCCATGACCCGCCCCCTACAGGAGGCTGCTAGCATGCCATCATGTCCTTGTGGTTCTGGAGTGGACCTGTAGAGATGCAGATCCTCCAGAGTTCCTCCCTCCAGCCTAAATGTGGCCCCAACATGACGAGGGATATAATCCCAACTCTGACCGACACCGACCCAATTGTCCGCCTCCCCTCAGTCGGACAAGTCGTGGGTCGGGTCGTTAGTCTGAAACGTGTCCCTCTGAGCGGGCCCAGTCAGAACCAGAGCGGCTCAGATATCCCATCCAGGCAGAGCGACACGTTCACTCAAACACAGCGAGGCGCCGTCACCATCAGACATCTGCTGTTGTTGCTCACAAATAATTGATGGCAGAAAGCAGGAAGTGGAGGAGAAAACAAACATTTCTCATGCCGATGAAATTTTCACGACTTGTCATCCCGTTCAAACCGGCGCTTTGTTACCGAGCAGGACGGCGTGACAGCAGAGACGAATCCCCGCCACGTATTTCCCGCGGCGAGGAGCGAGGCGAACAGCGGCGGGGAGTGACAGGAACACGGCGATGAGAGCGGCGAGCGCTGGAACATGTTCCTCCTGTGGACTGAAAATCCCCCACAGAGATCTTTACTTCCTCAACCAAAAGAATCTCAAGAATGAATCTCAACGTTCCCCTCGCCTACCGCGGCCCGAGGGTCCGAGATGACGCACCTCCAGCCCGACGCCTGAAACGAAGCGGTTTGGTTTTTTTTTCTTTACCACAACAGATTCTGCCTCCAGAAAGGAGCTGTCAATCAAGACAAACATGTCTGCCCTCAGAATCCTACTTCCTCCAGCAAGAAGTCTGCGAGGTTCAAGGAA
>JBBDHG010000145.1:795000-807500 GCA_037951165.1 Lophius americanus | reverse complement strand
CTGTTTGATAAACTGCATTGCTGCAAGTTTATCACTGTTTCATTTTTTATTCTGATTAGACTGCCTGACCCAAACCCTCATCTTCTTCATGGACCTTAGACTTGATCCTTCCTGGGAGGCAGTGGACTGGGGGGCCTGCAGGAGCGAGGGGTCTGACGGGGTTGGTTGTTTTAGTTGCTTGTCTTGGAGAAGAGATGATCGGGAGGTACCGAACCTTCACGGAGTGTTTCAGCCAGAAGCTTTGACCAAATATTATTGAGAAACACAGGGGAAAAAAACCTGCTTCCCAACCGGACCCAACCGGACCCAACCGGACCCAACAGGACCCAACAGGACCCAACAGGACCCAATAGGACCCAACAGGACCCAACAGGAACCAATAGGACCCAGTAGGACCCAACAGGACTGTCTCGAAAAATCACTGAGGTCATTGGCAGTAATCCTCACGTAAACTCTGGAGGCGGAGTCTTTCACCTAAACTCTGGAGGCGGAGTCTTTCACCTAAACTCTGGAGGCGGAGTCTTTCACCTAAACTCTGGAGGCGGAGTCTTTGAAGTGTCCCATTCCTTTTGGGATAAAACAGAACGAGAAAAAAAAAATCCCAGTCCAATGGTCAGATTTAAAGACCGTTTGAGTTTTAATCCATCTGAATCTGTGAAACACGACGTGAACCCTGAAGAGTTTATCCGTTCACAAATGAACCGGGCCGCTTTTATGTCCTGGGTCACTACCGCCGTCTTACAACTGTTATTAAAGTAACTATTATTATTGGACAAAGTCTGATCAGATTCCTCTTTTGAATGTTGTAGAGATGAAGATGAAGATGAAGATGTAACTCCGTTGGACACTTTAAAAAGAGAGAGAATGGGCCGGTGATCGCCCCTCAGAGGGGGGGCGTTAGGATCCACCAGGGCACAATGGAGACTTTGAATAAATCCAGGCAGGTTCAGAACAAATATCCCCCTCCCCTCAAAGCGTCCCTCTTCAGGGCTGTTTACGTCTCTCAGCGACTTCCTGCTGCTATTCCTGGACGTTTATGGCCTCCTGCAGACGCTGTTGTTTTCTCCCCGCTGGGCCGTCTGGAAAAGTGGCCACCTTAAGTGTTCTTCAGTTCCACTCCTGTTGTCAAGTCGGGTCGGCCGCCGTGTTTACGGCGTGAGGAGATCTGGTGGGGAGAAGACCCCCGTGTTCACAGGAGGAATCACTTAAGTGAATATTCCTTTATGTCAGCGGCCGATTATTGTTTACGGCCAACGGCGCCGAACACGGAAGCATCCGGCGCTCCGACCACACAGATGGATTCACCGAATGTGGGTCACGTGACTAGAATTCACGTTCACTCGTACATATTTCAGGACCAGAGTGGAAAAGAAAAGCGGAGGTCAAACAGAGTAACAGAGTAATATTTGTGATACTTCATTATCGCTTCGAAAAGTCGGGAATATCACGGGATCGTCATCGCCGCCACGCCCGCCGCAGACCCTTTGTGTTCACGCCATAACTCAAAAACTGTTACACCGATCATTTCCTAATTTTGTACCCACATAGACTTTAGTGCGAGGAAGAACTGGAGTTATTTTGGGAAAGGTGGCTTGTATGCTCCTGTAATAAGCGGGGGGGGCTCTATTTAGCAAAATTTTTAGGCAATAATTTTGCCGATACGTTTGTTGGATTTAGTGAAAAATGTTTTCGTATGAACGGACTCAAGGATAATTCTGTTTATATACATTATTACGCTATAAAAGTTCATATTTTACTCACGAGGGCGGAGCTTCTCTTCTTTGAAGAAACACTGTTTTTCCAGACAGACTTTAAAAACTGTCCCACGGATCATTTTCAACTTAGATGCGAGGAAGAACTGGATTGATTTCAGACACGAGGGGGAGCTTCACCTCCAAAGGTTTCTGGGGCCATAATTGTTCAACCATTAATCAGATTTCGTCCAGATTTGGTGCTTTTGAATCGGACGACTGGAGGAGATGTATCGGGTTCATAGATTATTTTCCATTCATCTTTTCTGATGCTCTTCAGAGACAAGCAGTTATAAAATTGACATATTTAATCATATTCTACAAATGAAGTTCATTTAACTTAATTATCATGACAAATTATTGTCCAGCGTTTCCTGGTGAACCAACTTTCTCCTGGGGAAGCTGAAAATAATTTGACTTAAGCGACAGTCGTAGCGAGGAGACGGAGCTGACGTCATTAGCGCGAGTTAGCATTAGCCAACTTAGCTTATGTTAGTTTTCAGTGAGAACTTCTGGCTTTTTGCCGTCCTGCATAGATGAAGATCAGATTCTGCTGGGCCTTCACTGGGACCGGGCCTTAAGAGCGGGAAACGGAGCCGTGTCCGCGGTGACTGGTAGAGTCAGGGTCCTTTATGTCGGAGCGTTCACTGGCGTCACGTTTATCCTTCATGGAAAGTGTTCATCTCAATCGCCGCCTCGGCACATTTGTTGATCTGGAGCCAACCGATGAGATTATTACGCATGAGGTGATTAAAAGCGGGCCTCGGCGCTGAATGTAGACGCATACGGCGCTGAAAGGTCACTGCCCACCCATGGCAAAGACTTCACGCCGCTCCCTCGCCTCCACGCATCCTATAGGAGCATTAATGTAAGGAGATGGAGGAAGGAGCGTCTGTTATAACTCCTACGTCTGAAAGTCAGTCCGCCACCCAACACGAGAAGTGGTCGTCCAATCACAGGCCTTTCCCGGGAACGGAGCTACAAGATAAGAGAAGATAAGATAAGATAAGATGAGACTTTATTGTACCTAAAGACACACTAGGGCCCAGAAGAACCCAAACCCATTTATCCTCAGCTGAAAACGCTCCTCAGGGGAATAGAGAGTTTAAAACTCAGGAAGAGAATTTCTCTCATAAGTCAGAATAGAAGATTTCTTAAACTAGACGAGACGTTTATTCATGATATCCACCATAAAACATGTTTTTACAGAAAAGCTTAAAGAATCCTTTTTATCTGTCACCTGAAACACACACACACACACACACACACACACATACACACACACACACACGCACACATACATGCACACACATACATGCACACACACACACACACACGCACACACATACACACACACACACACATACACACACACACACCTACACACACACACATACAAACAGACATGCACACACATACATACACACACGCACACACATACACACACACACACACATACACACACACACACTCACACACACACACACATACAAACAGACATGCACACACATACATACACACACACACATACACACACACACGCATACTCTCACACACACACACACACGCACACATACATGCACACACATACATGCACACACACACACACACACGCACACACATACACACACACACACACCTACACACACACACACACACGCACATACACACACACACACTCACACACACACACATACAAACAGACATGCACACACATACATACACACACACACATACACACACACACACATACACACACACACATACACACACACACACACCTACACACACACACACGCATACACACACACACACACACATACATGCACACACATACATGCACACACACACACACACACTCACACACGCACACATACAAACAGACATGCACACACATACATACACACACACACACACACGCACACATACATGCACACACATACATGCACACACACACACACACACACAAAGAAGGAAACAAATAAAACATAAAAACAAGAATAAACAATCACTGAATTCTTCTCTGAAGATTTCTATTAAGGATGTCTTCTGGCTAACTGCTAAGCTAACAAGCTAACTGCTTAAGCTGAACAAATCACGTTTATTTATTTATCCTCCTCTGATAACGGTATATATACATATATATGTACATATTTTATTTTTTATAAAGTTGGACCATTTTATGTTGATTTCAATTTTTTTCTTCTTGAATTTCTGAAAACCATAATTGATAGCATACATGCTAACAGAGGGCTGGCTCTGCGATCTCGCTAGCTTTAGCCGCTCTGCTAAAATCATCAATAGCTTCAGCTTCTTGAAACTCGGTGTGTTTAAGGGGTTCCTGCCTCAACAGCTGATTTTATCCCCACTGGAGTAACACAAAGAATTATCCTTTTTCATTCATGATGATCTTTATATTATTAGAATTTAATGTCATTTTATATAATTGAATTAGATCCAAACATGTCAGAACAGATTAAAGTGAAATTTATCTTTAACATCAAATGAAAAACAATCAAAAAAAGAGTTATAAAAGCAGATCATGAATACTTCTCAAATTAAATCTCATTCATAATCATAATCATCAAAAACAACGTTTTCACTCGACCCAACTCTTTCTGTGGAGTCAGCAGTCTGCCATAGGATCAGATCCCATAATGACCACAGAGTGTCTGAGAGGATTCATGTGTATTTGAGGAAGATGAATGATATTTTCATGTTTAAGTGAGATATGAACTATTAGAGGAAATAAACTTTACATTAGATAGATCCACATTTGGACTTAATCAGAACCAACAGCTGGAGGTAATGATTAAAAATCTCCCTCAGTTATTAAATACCCGATTCTCCAGGGAGATAATAATCCACAACATAATCACTTTAATGGTACTCATGTTTTCTGCTTCTCTTTGAGGACCAGGATTATTCCATCTGCGATGATCCAGATCTGTCCGAAAACTTTACAGTCAGATTCTTCGTATGGGCCATAACTCCAAAACTGTTTCATGTATCATTTTTACATTTTAGATCCACATAGATCTTGGTGCAAGGACGAACTGGACTCTTTTTGGGAAAGGTCAGTTGTATGATTCCAACACTAGGGGGCGCTTTCTCTACCTAAATTTCTCCTCCGTTGATTCGATTTAGTCCAAATTGGACTCATACGAATCGACTGGAGGAGATTTATCATGTGTATGTCATATTTTATCAACACTGTACACTGTAATTGTTCATATTTAACTCCATATTTAACTACTTTAAAACAAATTCAATAAATAAAAACTGTGGAAATAACTTCAAATTTAATTTGAGGTGTTCAAACAGGAAGGTTGTTTGTCCAATGCAGGAGATTGGGGTCTTTCCGGAGACACGCTCTCTTGAATGTAGACTGGTCGGCCGAGGGTTACCGGTTAAAGGATGCCGACACGTCAGTTTCTGCTCGCAGGAAGGGCAGGAGGGCAGGAGGGCGGAGGAAGTAAGGAGGAGGAAGAATGGAGGAGGGGCCTTGAGATTCACCTCTGGTGAACCAGAACCAGAATCAGGTCAGAGCAGCAGTTCTTACGGCTTAGCCCCGAGAGGAAGAACAGGCTTATCCTGATTGGCTGATCTCACATACAGTATATGTATATTTCCTCCAGAGGCTCTGCCGAGCTCCGAGGTCAAGCCTGTAGAAGCGTGGGAGGGTTCCACATCACATAAAACAAAGGTCATTCCAGCGGCGTCCTTCATTAACACGCCTTCTTAAAATAGCGACTTACAGCGGAGCGTTACGGCGGGCGGAGACACGCGCGTAAATCCGTCCATCACATAATGGATTAAATCCCACATAAGACTCACAACAAGCTGGAATGAATTAACTTTCTCTTTCCGCAGCACTACGTTCAATTAGATTACCGTTTAAGCCGTTTAAAACACTCCCATAATATTTGCAAGAAATTAATGTAGGAGGTGTCTTTCATGGCTTAGCGGCTCGTCGGCGGACCTATTACATCTGAATCCATTATGTTTGAAAGTGTTCTAAAGAAGCAGGGACCAGCCGGTGAAGCAGGGAAGTCATGTTTTATTTAACCCTGGATGAAGTTCTGCCCTTTTCTTTCAGCGATTATGTCAGAACTAAGCCCCGCCTCCAGCCAGCACTCATGTATTTACCCTTTCACAGCCCCTGGTGTGTGTTTGAGACGGGGGGGGGGGGCATTTAGGAGATGTCCCACCTTAAACACAGCAGCAGCATCTGAGGGGACTTTTTTTTACACGTAGACCTTATTTGTTTCATGGCGGTTCTTCTCATCCTCTGCTGGAGGGTCAGCAGTTCTGGGATATGGTGCTGTCACGATATTTGCGACTGATTTTCAGCTTCCTTGGGTTAGCATCCATCTTCTACTGGCTGCTCTGGATTTTTCACCACCGTGGGTCGTACACATCTCACATTGTCCAAACGTCAGCGCCACCTCCTGTCCTCCTGCCACATTGGGTTTCTCCTTTTATGCTGATGATCCTTCGCTGTTGCCATCAGCTCAAAGGCAAAACAACAATCCAGGTTTGAAACTGAAACCGAATGGCGAGATGCAGTAAGAGAGATCCTCTTCTCCCCTGAAGGACCCCTTATCGATCTATGGGGGTCTAAAAGTTGAAAATGGCTAATGAAAGGTTTATATACAACTACAGCAGCATCTTCAAGGTAGACATTACTGTGAACAGAACCAGCAGGGTCGCCTTCACACCACAGCTGTTTGGTGTGACAGCTGTTTGTGTTTGTTCCGCTTTAATGGAACCCTGGTTTGTGTAGTCCAGTTTGTTTGGGGGAGATGTCCCTGTGCCCCCCCTCCGTTGTACCTGGGCCCCTCTGGTGATGCGGGTTGCTTTAGGGACTGAGCGGGTCTTGAGCACTGGTGGGGAAGAAAACACCCTGGCATCTACTAGGACCCGATGTTCAGTGTTGGTTGGTGCCCCCAGTGGCTGCTGAGCCTGATTGTGAGGTGGATACCACCGATCCGTGTCCGGTTCTATGGCGGCGTGAAAATGACGGTAGATTACCTCTTTTAGGAGAAAACTCTTAAGAGAACTTCTTTCTCCTCTGTGAAATAAAATAACCATCATGGAGACCAGGTTAACAAATCTGTGTTTTTATCAAGTGTGAGAAAATACTTCTGGTGACGACATCACAGCGTCTCATGACGGTCAGACGTTTGTGCTGGTAGATGTTAATGGAGTCTTCACTGCTGTAACACCCCTGGAGCTTGATGGAGGAGCAGCAGGTCAGGAATCTCCTCAGGCAGTAGAACTGTAGGAAACCTGACCTTCATGCTGCAGCTGAGATAACTGCCTTTAATTTAATTGGTCTCTCAGTTAAAACAAACGATCAGTTTATTCCACGTCTGTCATGATTAACTCCGACAAGGAGCTTCTAACTGTTTGCCTCTGTAGGTTTTTCCACTGGATCCTTAAATGACTGATCCTGTCAGACGGTTAGGAATCCAGGTTTCCATCTATGGAGAATAAACCAGCAGACAGATATATTCATGAGATGAAATAAAAGTGTTGGGCCAATAGAAAAGAAGTTAACTCTGGAGTAGATTCTGCTGAGTTGGGGGCGGAGTCAGGATTTTATTCCCTACTTCTGTAACATTCAATATAGTGTTTTTCTTCAAGCCCTTGTGTCTGTTGATGGATAAACCGTGAAACTGACCGGGTCATGTGACGCGGAGAAAAACCATCAATGCTGCATGTTGGAAAATATGGCATTAGTGAGATAATCCTTTTCCTGGAATAACCTTCTGACTTATAATGACGCCCTTGGAATTCTGCAGGGCCAAGGTGTCATCTTTTCAGGGGTCCCTCTATCTGTCGCATTTAAGGTGGGACACCTAATGGGTGGAATATATTTGCCCCAGCGGAGGCTTGGTCTCATTGTTCCTGTTCCTAGTTCTGTCTCACTGACCTCCGTTATCATGAAGGTGTTTGAGTCTCCAGAGTAAAGCTCCGCCTTCCTCATTTGACCTGTTTTCACTCCTGTGCTCTTGTCTGTTTGTTTGATCTTATTTTTGTTTGTGAGCAGGATTACGGGGGAACTACAGGATGGATTGGCCTGAAGTTTCACCCAGAGGTGGATTTTATCAGATCCTAGCGGTGATTAAATCTTGGTGGCATTAAAATAAAATACTGTTATAGTGACGTGACAATGTGGCTTATGCTGCCTTTCATCCTTTTATTCGTCTGATGTTCCTTTGTGGGCGGAGCTGGGGGCTAAGAGGGCTGAACATCCATCCATCCATTTTCCTCCTCTTATCTAGGGCCGGGTCGCGGTGGCAGCAGGCTCAGAGGAGATTTCCAGATATCCCTCTGCATAGCAACACTCTCCAGCTCATGCTGGGGGATCTTGAGGGGCTCCCAGGCATGATGGACGAGTTCAGGGTCTACCTCTGGGTAGACCCTCTTCACAGTTGGACGTGCTTGAAAAACCTGAAGTCCTGGAGGCATCCTAGTTAGAAGCCTGAATCACCTCAATTTGCTCCCAGCGATGCAAAGGAGCAGCGGCTGTACTCGGAGCTCCTTCTGGATGCCTGATCTTTATAAGTCTTCTACAAATCCATGAAAGACATTTAGACTGGATGGGCAAATTACCAGGACCTGCAGGAGAAAACAGTCGTTGAAATGAGTCGTCGCACAGTTTGGCAGAACTTTTAAGGGGCTGATCGAGAGTAATATTCCATGGCCTCTACAAACTCCTCCCACAGCAGTTTTTGCGTCTGCTACTGCCAAAGCTGCAGCCCTTCAGGGTCTCTCAGGGTACCCGTCTGCTAATTCAGTAGACCCCTGCGCTAACAAAGTCCAAAGGCCTCTTTCTTAGCTTAGCGGCTTTCTTCACCACTGGTGTCCACCGGCAGGCTCTCAAGATGCCGCCAAAACAGGCAGCAGTGACCTTCTGGCCACGGCTGTTAGCAGCCACATCCACGACGGAGGACATGAACCCACCTGGATTCCACCTACCCCGGAATATGTTTGAAGTTCCCAGTAGGTGTAAGTTCACCTGACCAATGGTGGTCTAAAGTTTGACCTTATGGACCGTGGATTCCTCTAGACGTACCAGGTTCACCCCAACAACTGGTTTTGGTTCACAGGGTGCGTCCTGCAGCCTCCCTCGCCATCTGATCCAACTCATCACCTGGTGGTGATCGCTGGAAAGCTCCGCTCCTCTTTTCGAGAGTGTCGGAGACATACGGCTGAAGATACAACCACAAAGTCCAATCGAGCCTAAGGTGGTGAGGTACCAAGTGCACTTATGAGCCATCCTATGCTCGAACATGGTGTTTGTTACGGACCGTCTATGACGAGCACTGAAGTCCAAAAACAAAGAACCATTTTGGTTTTGACAAACTGAGGCGTGAAGAACCAAACCAACAGTATTAATATAACACTTTTAAACTCTGTCAAAGTTTGTACGCTTGTACAAACCACACAGATTAAAAATACACTTTTTTTATTGTAAATTTAACATTTATTTAGCACCAAGTTCTGCACATCATTACATACAGTATATATATTAAACATTGTCTGATATATATATATATATATATATATAGATATATATATATATCAGACAATGAGGGGGGGGTGCTGCCTCCATCACAGCCGGGTGTGGCGGCTGATGGGCAGGACGTTGAAGCTCGACGTTGAAACACCATCAATAAGAATTCCGTCTGAAAATAAGAGTCTCCTCATCCAGCCGATGTACTTCCTGTTTCCTTCTGGTGGAAGGACACGCAGCATGAAGAGCAGAACTGTGTCAGCTCTATATTAGGACTCTTCCTGCTCGGAGGGGCCCTGAACTCATCATCGCTTCAGTTTAAAGAATGCTCTCAGTTTTAAAACAAACAATCAGTTTCTTCCACGTCTGTTATGATTAACACCAATAATGAGGTTCTAGTTGTTTGCCTCTGTAGGTTTTTTCTGTTTTTCCACTGGATGACTTGAAAGAATGCATCTCACCCGCGCCCCCTAAATGCTCCAGGAACCGTCTGTATATTTAATCCTCTCTGACTGACAGTTAGTTTTAGTTATTTACACAAATTTAAAGACAAAAATCAACATATGTTAAATAAAAGCTCTTCAACGGTTGATAGTTGTCCTCCTTAGGATTCTGCTCCTGACCTTTGACCTCGGGCGAAGCAGGGGCTGAAGGCGGGGCTCAGACCAGAGGTCAGATGTCAGAGGTCAGCAGTAGCTCTGGAGAAGGTTGCCGGTTCGATTCCTAGTGGCAGCAGGCGACGTGTCAGAGTGTCCTTGAGCAAGTTACCGAACGCTGGCATGTGTGGCGGCTGGTGTGAAGGTTCACTGCTGATGAGGTCATCAGCAGTGAACCTTCACACCAGCCTGCTGGCAGCTGCAGTGAGATGAACGCTGGCTGTGGACTACAACGGTTCTGTAGGTCCAGTCCGGTCCATTTTACACTTTAATCGTGTTCCTCAGGGTCGTTCCGGAGCTTCCATAGGGACCTGTTCTGTCGTTTGGATCTGAAGGTTCCTGGTTTTGACTCTGATGTTGGGCCTGCATGCTCCTCTAAATCCATCCTCCTTTTCTCCCCCACTCCTCCTCCTCCTCCCGCCCCCTCCTCCCTCGAGTGGACCCTGGGATTCCTGGGCTTGTGTGGTGTTAATAATTCAGCCCGGAGGATGGGTTCTGCTCTTCATCTGCGGCAGGAAGCGTCTTGCTCCACTGAACAATGCACTCGGGCCCGGTGCCGGTCGGGGAGAGCCTTCTTCTTCTTCTTCGGAGACGGCTGCTTTCAAATGCAGGGTGAAGAAAATGGACAAGAATAACAGCGGCAGTGATTTTGGGCGACTTTTCTCTGCGTGCTGCAGAAGCACAGCCCTGGAAGAAGCTCTCAGTGAAGAAGGTTTTTACAGATAGATGACAGACAGGGCCTTTTACACTCTTCCCTCTTCTCCTGCTTTAGAGTGTCTCTGAGAGATTAGCGAGGCGATCTGGTTCTATTTCCTCTCAGCGCCTCTCGGTATTTTGGGGTTTCCATTTTCTCCTGTTTCCTGACACATTTTCCCGTGGCGACACATTAGTGTCCATCAGTTCTGAAGAGCGGGGCGATGGGGAGACCTGTCGGCCGCGTCTATAATGCATTATAGCACCGAACTCATTTCCTGCCCGGGTTTAACAACGCCTTTGTCCTCTGAGAGGTGAGACTATATGAGGCCACGCCACACACCGGCTCCTGCCTGTCTCACATATCACTGAGGCGTGAGCTGGAAACTGGATCAACTACAGACAGGAGGAAGATGTGCAGCGTATTTAAAGTCAAGCAGAGGAGATTCATCCTGTCATGTGACTTTTACAGCCACCAAACCTCTCCGCAGCAGACAGGTGAAAAAAAAGGTTGAAAAAAAATAGGAAAATAACAACATTTTAAGTTTTAATCTCCGATTCTGGGACAGAAAACTTCATAATCTTAGTCAAATGTAGTTAAAGATTAGATTTACCGGCTGTCCTTTTATCTTAAACTCACGTCTTCTTACCAAACTCATTTTCTCTTCTTCTATCGGAGATTCTGGGACTTAATAACTATTATTATTCATTATTTTACTTTTTTCCAGTGCATACTTTAACAGAAGGAGTTTTCACAGTCACTAACGATTATACAGGTTTTACAACGCAGGGAATCTTCTTCTCTGCATCCCATCCGTCCCCTGGAGCCACGAGCAGCCCGGTCCGGTACCGAGCTGTCCAGGTCCAAGTCTTCCTCTTGGGCCAGAGCCGCCCCTAATAAAACATGTTCTGGAAGAAAAGCTAACATCGTTCACAAAACAAGAACAACAAACAGGAATATCTGTGTCTGATGTGTTTGTTCATTTTGGACACCAGGTCACATGACGTGAGAATAACTTCAGTCAAACCGGTCCAATGACCCGGTCCATCTCCTTCTAAAGCCCGGGCAGCTGGAGCCCCTACTCTCTATTTAAACCCCCACTTCTTTCAGTGAGGGACACTTTTCTTGGTCGTCGCTCCATCTGTCTCCTCCGTCTCCCAGTTTCTCTCTCCTATTCAAGCAGATACTGCAGTTCTGCTGAGGAGTAGGTTCTCCTGAGGAGTAGGTTCTCCTGAGGAGTAGGTTCTCCTGAGGACTAGGTTCTCCTGAGGACTAGGTTCTCCTGAGGACTAGGTTCTGCTGAGGACTAGGTTCTGCTGAGGAGTAGGTTCTCCTGAGGAGTAGGTTCTCCTGAGGAGTAGGTTCTCATGAGGAGTAGGTTCTCCTGAGGACTAGGTTCTCCTGAGGAGTAGGTTCTCCTGAGGACTAGGTTCTCCTGAGGAGTAGGTTCTCCTGAGGAGTAGGTTCTCCTGAGGACTAGGTTCTCCTGAGGAGTAGGTTCTCCTGAGGAGTAGGTTCTGCTGAGGAGTAGGTTCTCCTGAGGAGTAGGTTCTCCTGAGGAGTAGGTTCTCCTGAGGACTAGGTTCTCCTGAGGACTAGGTTCTCCTGAGGAGTAGGTTCTCCTGAGGACTAGGTTCTGCTGAGGAGACCCAAGAGGCCCGGCTGTGGACAGGCGTCGCCGTCACCATAGAAACGATGAGTCTCGTGAACGGAGGCGAGGATGAGGTGATTGACGTTCATGGACGGCATCATTTGATGGTGCTGGAGACGAAGAGACACAAGGAGGTTCTGATGGTAATGAATGATGACTTCACTCATGACAACATCCTAAAGGTCAGAGAACACGGATCGTGTTCTCCACAGAATGTCCCCGC
>JBBDHG010000145.1:782500-790000 GCA_037951165.1 Lophius americanus | reverse complement strand
CATTCATTCATTCACTCATTCATTCATTCACTCATTCATTCATTCACTCATTCATTCATTCATTCATTCACTCATTCATTCACTCATTCATTCATTCATGCATTCACTTATTCACTCATTCTAACAAGCTCCTCTTCGTGCTGTGGTGGCGATGAAGATCTCTTCTGCTTCATCTCAGCTTCTATTTTGGATCTTCTGCTTTGGATCTTCTGCCTCCTTCTGTTTTCATCTCCTCTCTGGAATGTCGGGTCATCCCTCCTCCTGTCACTCACTGCCCTCGGACACACCCGTGTCTATATGTGACACGGGGTGACTGACGGGCCCACCCCCTTTTTTTCTGAGCAGGTAAAGCCCTTTAATGATGTCATCAGGACGGGGGGGTACTCATCTACAGAAAGGGGTCTTATCTCCCCCAAACACCTGAACCTGGTCTATGGCGTTACTTGAGGCCCCGTCGCTGATGCTGATTTCTGCGTCCCTTTAAGGGAAGCTGCCGGCTGAACGTTGTGAGGACCCCCCGGGGGGATTGTGTCTGCCCCCGCTCCAGGGTCTCCTGTGTCCCTGGATGGGACGTATGTGGACTGTTTTTATCCTTGGCTCCTGCTTTTGGGAAGAAACTGTGATGAAAGTCTGAGATCAGGAGCCAACTTAGATGAGGACTGTTGTTGTTGTTGTTGTTGTTGTTGTGGAATAAGTTGCTGAGCATGTTTGATGAAGCTGAGAGGTTCTAGGTTTCCAAAAACCAGGAGAAATCAGGAGAAACACAGGAGAAACCAGGGGAAACCAGGAGAATCACAGGAGAAACCAGGAGAAACCAGGACAAACACAGGAGAAACACAGGAGAAACACAGGAGAAACCAGGAGAAACACAGGAGAAACTAGGGGAAACCAGGGGAAACACAGGAGATACCAGGGGAAACCAGGACAATCACAGGAGAAACCAGGAGAAACCAGGACAAACACAGGAGAAACACAGGAGAAACACAGGAGAAACCAGGAGAAACACAGGAGAAACCAGGGGGAACCAGGGGAAACACAGGAGATACCAGGAGAAACACAGGAGAAACCAGGAGAAACACAGGAGAAACCAGGGGGAACCAGGGGAAACACAGGATATACCAGGAGAAACACAGGAGAAACCAGGAGAAACCAGGACAAACACAGGAGAAACACAGGAGAAACACAGGCGAAACCAGGAGAAACACAGGAGAAACCAGGGGAAACCAGGGGAAACACAGGAGATACCAGGAGAAACCAGGAGAAACACAGGAGAAACCAGGAGAAACCAGTGGAAATCAGGAGAAACCAGGGGAAACCAGGAGAAACCAGGAGAAACACAGGAGAAACCAGGAGAAACTAGAAGAAACACAGGAGAAACCAGGGGAAATCAGGAGAAACCAGGGGAAACCAGGAGAAACCGGGAGAAACACAGGAGAAACCAGGGGAAACCAGGAGAATCACAGGAGAAACCAGGGGAAACCAGGACAAACACAGGAGAAACACAGGAGAAACACAGGAGAAACCAGGAGAAACACAGGAGAAACTAGGGGAAACCAGGGGAAACACAGGAGATACCAGGGGAAACCAGGACAATCACAGGAGAAACACAGGAGAAACACAGGAGAAACCAGGAGAAACACAGGAGAAACTAGGGGAAACCAGGGGAAACACAGGAGATACCAGGGGAAACCAGGACAATCACAGGAGAAACCAGGAGAAACCAGGACAAACACAGGAGAAACACAGGAGAAACCAGGAGAAACACAGGAGAAACCAGGGGGAACCAGGGGAAACACAGGAGATACCAGGAGAAACACAGGAGAAACCAGGAGAAACCAGGACAAACACAGGAGAAACACAGGAGAAACACAGGAGAAACCAGGAGAAACACAGGAGAAACTAGGGGAAACCAGGGGAAACACAGGAGATACCAGGGGAAACCAGGACAATCACAGGAGAAACCAGGAGAAACCAGGACAAACACAGGAGAAACACAGGAGAAACACAGGAGAAACCAGGAGAAACACAGGAGAAACCAGGGGGAACCAGGGGAAACACAGGAGATACCAGGAGAAACACAGGAGAAACCAGGAGAAACCAGGACAAACACAGGAGAAACACAGGCGAAACCAGGAGAAACACAGGAGAAACCAGGGGAAACCAGGGGAAACACAGGAGAAACCAGGAGAAACCAGGCAAAACCAGGAGAAACCAGGGGAAACCAGGAGAAACCAGGAGAAACACAGAAAAAACCAGGAGAAACCAGGAGAAACCAGGGGAAACCAGGAGAATCACAGGAGAAACCAGGGGAAACCAGGACAAACACAGGAGAAACACAGGAGAAACACAGGAGAAACCAGGAGAAACACAGGAGAAACTAGGGGAAACCAGGGGAAACACAGGAGATACCAGGGGAAACCAGGACAATCACAGGAGAAACACAGGAGAAACACAGGAGAAACCAGGAGAAACACAGGAGAAACTAGGGGAAACCAGGGGAAACACAGGAGATACCAGGGGAAACCAGGACAATCACAGGAGAAACCAGGAGAAACCAGGACAAACACAGGAGAAACACAGGAGAAACCAGGAGAAACACATGAGAAACCAGGGGGAACCAGGGGAAACACAGGAGATACCAGGAGAAACACAGGAGAAACCAGGAGAAACCAGGACAAACACAGGAGAAACACAGGAGAAACACAGGAGAAACCAGGAGAAACACAGGAGAAACTAGGGGAAACCAGGGGAAACACAGGAGATACCAGGGGAAACCAGGACAATCACAGGAGAAACCAGGACAAACACAGGAGAAACACAGGAGAAACACAGGAGAAACCAGGAGAAACACAGGAGAAACCAGGGGGAACCAGGGGAAACACAGGAGATACCAGGAGAAACACAGGAGAAACCAGGAGAAACCAGGACAAACACAGGAGAAACACAGGAGAAACACAGGCGAAACCAGGAGAAACACAGGAGAAACCAGGGGAAACACAGGAGATACCAGGAGAAACCAGGAGAAACACAGGAGAAACCAGGAGAAACCAGGAGAAACCAGGGGAAACCAGGAGAAACCAGGAGAAACACAGAAAAAACCAGGAGAAACCAGGAGAAACCAGGAGAAACCAGGAGAAACACAGGAGAAACCAGGAGAAACTAGAAGAAACACAGGAGAAACCAGGGGAAATCAGGAGAAACCAGGGGAAACCAGGAGAAACCAGGAGAAACACAGGAGAAACCAGGGGAAATCAGGAGAAACCAGGAGAAACAAGGAGAAACACAGGAGAAATACAGGAGAAACCAGGGGAAACACAGGAGAAACCAGGAGAAACACAGGAGAAACCAGGGGAAACCAGGAGAAACCAGGGGAAACCAGGAGAAACCAGGGGAAACCAGGAGAAACAAGGAGAAACCAGGAGCGGGTCAAATGTTTTTTAAGAGGAATGTTTGTTTGTTTCATTCGTCCTTCATATATGATGTTTGACACCCCCATTAAATCAAACAAACAAACAACAACTTAACAAAGAGACTACCTTTAGAAATGATTCATAAAAACTTTGAAATGAGGTTAAATTAATTATGTTATAAACGCTTTATAAGTCATTAGATAACATTTATAAACAGTTTATAACACGAGTCACAATTTATCAATGCGGGGTCACTATTTGGCAACATCAAGGTAGCCATACAGATAATTGAGCTCACTATTTGGCAAGGATCTGGTTTCTGAGACCGTTTATATTTATGAGTTAAAGCAACTAATTCAAGATTTGTAAAGTGTTTATAACTTAATTAGTAGATTTTAGTCATTAATACATTTCTAATGAGATGAGTCTTCTTGGTAAGTGGTCCCAAAATATATTATTATATATGTATTTTTCTTTTTTACAGTATTATTTTTGTGATCCTTTACAATATAAAAAATAAAGTTGAACAAAATGTTTCCATATATTAAATTATTTGCCCCCATTCCTTTTCTCTAATGAAACTTACATTTAAATATATGTCATAGTTCAGTGGTGTGTTTCACAACATTATACAGAACAACCTAATAAAAGTAAAATATAAGACATCAAACTGTAGAGTATAGTTTACCACATGACATATATTAACGTTTTATATATATATATATATGAGTGTGTACTAATACTATACAGCTGACGTGAGTCTCACAGTAACTCTGGGATTCACTCCGGACACCCAGGGAGCCTGTTAAATCTTAAAAGCTCCCATTAATATGCAGCTTTTAATGAGCTGTCAGCGGAGCGAGAGTGAGGCGCTGATAATTGGGATTTGTTCATTACAATCACGAAACAGCCCGGGTAAATATTAACAGCGCTCTCAAATGCTTTAAATTGGTGTCGCGCTCTTTTAATGAATATTGATCAGAGGAGGAGACTTCCCGGAATTAGCGCTGATAAATAAGAAAAAGCATTTTAATATGAGTTTCTAAGTGTAAAGAGTTTTCCAGCGGAAGAAAGGCGCCGTCATCGCGTGCTGAGCGGAGGTCATCCCTCCGTCTGTCCTTTCACAGGACAGAAGAACTCCAACGCTTTGAGACAACGTTAGATCACACTAATTGTTCTGGACCCGCTGGGCCTATCAGACGCCTCTGATGAATCATTCTTTACGCAGCCATCAATGTCAGCCAGCAGGAAATTGGATAAAATCCAATAACCTATTTTTATTAACGTCAGAAGAGTCCAATTTCCCTCTAAGACGCTCAATAGTTTCATTTGAGTCAAATCTGTGCAGAAGAGTGTGACGGCCCTTTAAAGGTGACGTGAACAGACAGACGTGAACAGACAGACGTGAACAGACGTGAACAAACGTGAACAAACGTGAACAGACAGACGTGAACAGACGTGAACAAACGTGAACAAACGTGAACAGACAGATGTGAACAGACGTGAACAGACAGACGTGAACAGACAGACGTGAACAGACGTGAACAAACGTGAACAGACAGATGTGAACAGACAGATGTGAACAAACGTGAACAGACAGATGTGAACAAACGTGAACAGACAGACGTGAACAGACGTGAACAGAGAGACGTGAACAGACATATGTGAACAAACGTGAACAAACGTGAACAGACAGACGTGAACAGACAGATGTGAACAAACGTGAACAGACAGATGTGAACAAACGTGAACAGACAGACGTGAACAAACGTGAACAGACAGATGTGAACAGACAGACGTGAACAGACAGACGTGAACAGACGTGAACAAACGTGAACAAACGTGAACAGACAGATGTTAACAAATGTGAACAGACGTGAAGAGACGTGATGTGAACAAACGTGAACAGACGTGAACAGACGTGAACAGACGTGAACAAACGTGAACAGACAGACGTGAATAGACAGATGTGAACAAACGTGAACAGACAGATGTGAGCAAACGTGAACAGACAGACGTGAACAGACGTGAACAGACGTGAACAAACGTGAACAGACAGATGTGAACAAATGTGAACAGACAGACGTGAACAGACAGATGTGAACAAACGTGAACAGACAGATGTGAACAAATGTGAACAGACGTGAACAGACGTGAACAAACGTGAACAGACAGATGTGAACAAACGTGAACAAACAGACGTGAACAGACGTGAACAGACGTGAACAGACGTGAACAAACGTGAACAGACAGACGTGAATAGACAGATGTGAACAAACGTGAACAGACAGATGTGAACAAACGTGAACAGACAGACGTGAACAGACGTGAACAAACGTGAACAAACGTGAACAGACAGACGTGAACAGACAGGTGTGAACAAACGTGAACAGACAGACGTGAACAGACGTGAACAAACGTGAACAGACAGACGTGAATAGACAGATGTGAACAAACGTGAACAGACAGATGTTAACAAACGTGAACATACGTGAACAGACGTGAACAAACGTGAACAAACGTGAACAAACGTGAACAGACAGATGTGAACGAACGTGAACAGACAGACGTGAACAGACGGGAACAAACGTGAACAGACAGATGTTAACAAATGTGAACAGACGTGAACAGACGTGAACAAACGTGAACAAACGTGAACAGACAGATGTGAACAAACATGAACAGACAGATGTGAAAAAACGTGAACAGACAGACGTGAACAGACGTGAACAGACGTGAACAAACATGAACAGACAGATGTGAACAAACGTGAACAGACAGACGTGAACAGACAGACGTGAACAGACAGACGTGAACAGACAGACGTGAACAGACAGACGTGAACAGACGTGAACAGACGTGAACAAACGTGAACAAACGTGAACAGACAGATGTGAACAAATGTGAACAGTCAGATGTTAACAAACGTGAACAGACGTGAACAGACGTGAACAAACGTGAACAAACGTGAACAGACAGACGTGAACAGACAGATGTGAACAAACGTGAACAGACAGATGTGAACAAACATGAACAGACAGATGTGAACAAACGTGAACAGACAGATGTGAGCAGACGTGAAGAGACAGATGTGAACAGACGTGAACAAACGTGAACAAACGTGAACAGACAGATGTGAACAAACGTGAACAGACAGACGTGAACAGACGTGAACAGACAGACGTGAACAGACAGACGTGAACAGACAGACGTGAACAGACAGACGTGAACAGACAGACGTGAACAGACGTGAACAGACGTGAACAAACGTGAACAAACGTGAACAGACAGATGTGAACAAATGTGAACAGTCAGATGTTAACAAACGTGAACAGACGTGAACAGACGTGAACAAACGTGAACAAACGTGAACAGACAGACGTGAACAGACAGATGTGAACAAACGTGAACAGACAGATGTGAACAAACATGAACAGACAGATGTGAACAAACGTGAACAGACAGATGTGAGCAGACGTGAAGAGACAGATGTGAACAGACGTGAACAGACGTGAACAGACGTGAACAGACGTGAACAGACGTGAACAGACGTGAACAGACGTAAACAGTCAAGAAGCACAACTCATTGACAGATGTAGAAAAATGAACTGCAGCAGAACAATTTCCTGAGAATGAATATTTCACCAGACGTAAGAGTCGTCAGGCGCTTCATGTCAGCTGAACGTCCAGATCCACCAAACAGCTTCTCAAGGAAACAGAAGAAGAAGAGTTCTGTACACAGCGTCACAATGAACATGTAGTTCATCACGGGGACTTCAGGATGCGCCGGTGTTCCCCTCCTGATGGCACCGGGATGCATTATGGGAAGAAGGAAAGTTGGAGTAGGTAGCGTGAAGATTTTGATAAGGTTCTGCTGAGAAACATCGGATCCTTCCGTTCGTTACTTCCTATCTGAGAAACATCCCATAACAGCGGCCTTCTACCCCCCACCAGAACTCCTGAATGGGTTGAGGGTCACAACGATAAGTTTGAACTCTTCAGGTATAAACCCTTCTGTGGAATGTTCTGGACCAATCCCTGGACCCATCCCTGGACCCATCCCTGGACCCATCCCTGGACCCATCCCTGG
>JBBDHG010000145.1:775000-780000 GCA_037951165.1 Lophius americanus | reverse complement strand
TATTGCGCAGTCGTAAGAGAAACTATCCTCTCCCCTCACTCAAATACATCCCCGTCTCCCCCCGCCGCCCTCTCCCTGCCCCCCGGCCCCCCGTCTCCTGGCTACAATCTGTTTCTGTGTCATTGGGACTAACAGGTCAAACATAAAGGCTAATCTAAATTTCATTCACTCGGCCAGCAGGGAGGTCTTAATAAAGAGGGGCGGCAGAGATTACCTCGTCCTTTGAACACTAGCTCTCTCTCTCTCTGTTTTTCCTCTCTCTCTCTCTGTCTCTCTCTCTCTCTCTCTGTCTCTCGCTGCACCACTGCTGTCATGGAGGGCAGGTCAGCTGGTCACATGGGCGATGGTGGGGTCTCCCTCACGTCTCTGGAGCAGGACATCAAAGCTGCTCATGAGCAGAGAGTGGGCCTTCATGTTATTCTGCTTTCCTGACCCCATGAAGTCATATTTCATAGTTTGGGTCGTTGGTACTGGAGCTGGTGCCGGTACTGGACTTTATTCCCTGTGGAACTATAATGTTGTTACTTCAGCAAGTATGAAACCTCGAATGATCTTTTTACATATTTAATCGGCTGAAAATAGAATGAAGTATTTCATTTAAGTTTGTAAATGTGGGAATAAATGAATGAATGAAACAAATAAACCTGAATAAATACTTCTGAGTCATAAATAAATACCTTTCTTACTAAAAAGAAGAAAACTAACTCTAAAACTAAACCTATGCTGCTGCTCCGACATCAAAGTGTATACCCCAGAAAAGTTCCCAACCCCCTGCATTGTACAAGCAACCCCTGATTGAACTCTTCAAATGAAATTTCCACTGTATTTAAAAAAAAAAAGTTTTTCACATTGAGTTAGAAATGAACTGTAGGACTAAAATATGTAGTATTTTATATGTATATGAATAATATTCTATCCAATTTTGGATTAAATCAGAACGATGCTTGAAAATCTCATGGTCCATAAAAGCCCACCCTAGTGTCGGAAATCATAAACTCCCCCAAGTCAATCCAGTACTTCCCCAAATTAAGGTATACAGGCGGCCTGAAGACAGAATCCAGCCGACTGACTGTAATTCTCTTTGGCATCAGCATATCTGATTTTGGGTTCCATAAGAAAACCTCAAACTTGACTTTTCTCAGGATTAAAAGTTGTAAATATCAGCCGTCACTCCTGCTGTGACACCGATTCTGGATTAGAAGTTCAGCTAAAAGTCCCCTCGCCACACTCTGACCACAACTGATAGATGCAACTGATGTTAGCTGCAAAGTTTATACTGGATTTTATTTTCTCAAACTGAATGCAGACAGAAAAAGTTCAAAGTCTGTTTCATCATGTCAGCAAAAAAGGATCCCATGGAATCGTCTTCACCGCTGATCCTTCGTCTTAACGCCATAACTCCAAAACCCCTTCAAGGGTCACTTTAAAATGTTATACACACAAAGACGTTAATGTGAGGAAGAACTGAAGTGATTTTGGTAAAGGTAGGTTGTATATTTCTGCCTCCAAAACTTTGGGCCATTATTTCTCAACCATTGATCGATTTAGTCCAAATGTTCTTTAAATGAATTGACTCGAGGCGATCTATGTTAATATCCTAGAATCCATATGTGAATCTAAGAGTTCATCTTCTGCTCACCTCAAGGAGCTTTTTGACTAAAAACACTGTCGGGGGGAATTGCTTGTACAACTTAGGCGATTGGGGACTTTATATATATATTATATTTTACTCTAATAGTAAAGTGCATTATAAATTAAATGTATTATTATTATTATTATTACATAGTTGACTTACTAGGTAGATTTTTTTCACAAAAATAGTTTTTTTTCCCGGCATAAATTCCTAACCATTGGTCTGATTTAATCCCCATATAGAGCATCTAAGGTCTCTATAGAGCATCTAAGGTCTATATAGAGCATCTAAGGTCTCTATAGAGCATCTAAGGTCTCTATAGAGCATCTAAGGTCTATATAGAGCATCTAAGGTCTATATAGAGCATCTAAGGTCTATATAGAGCATCTGAGGTCTATATAGAGCATCTAAGGTCTATATAGTATATTTGTCTCCATTAGTTCATATTTCATTCACTAGGGGGAGCTTTTTTTTTTTTACCAAAAAGTCTGTGGACATAACATTTAGTGTGGGCGGCTCGATCAGTGGGATGGCATGTGCAATGCAGGGGATTGGGATCTCTCAGAGATAAAGAGTTGGTGCTGTAAGTACAGCACAGGTCCGGTTCACTCATCACACTGACTGTATATTGTTCTTAGAACTGAACCCCTGAAGGAATCCTGCTGGGGGTCTTCTACTCATTGTTTTCTAGAACTGCTGGTCTTTACTGTGACCCACAGGGACAACCGCTCCACCGCCATCAGAACCACACACACATGTGTACAAAAACACAACACACTCAGAAGAAACATCTGCAGAAGACACGAGACCACGGAAGGGTTTAGGAGGGACACTTAAAAGTGATCCACCTCAGACGTTACACAAGCGGGTCGGGATCTTTGATTAGTCCTGGTAGCCTCACTTAACTCCCGGGTCATCCAGTCATGTGAGTTAGAATAAAACTGATGCTAACCTGGACAGAACCCACATGCATCACATGACTGCATGACCCGGAAGTGAGGCGAAGCTACACCGGGCGAATCAAAGTAGTATGACCTCTTGTGCATAAAATATGTTCTATCCACTAAAGGAAGCAATAAAAAAAGCCTCACTTCCATCATGCGTCACTTTTCAGGGTCCGTCCTCAACGCTTCTGTCGTCATGTGGAATGTACCGATCACTCTTTTACTGCTGTTGTGACTTTGCAGCGTTTGTGTGTTTGTGTGTCTGTGTGTCTGTGTGTTTGTGTGTTTGTGTGTCTGTGTGTTTGTGTGTTTGTGTTGTGTGTTTGTGTGTTTGTGTGTCTGTGTGTTTGTGTGTTTGTGTGTCTGTGTGTTTGTGTGTTTATGTGTCTGTGTGTTTGTGTGTCTGTGTGTTTGTGTGTTTGTGTGTTTGTGTGTCTGTGTGTTTGTGTGTTTGTGTGTCTGTGTGTCTGTGTGTTTGTGTGTTTGTGTTGTGTGTTTGTGTGTTTGTGTCTTTGTGTGTTTGTGTCTTTGTGTGTTTATGTGTTTGTGCGTCTGTGTGTTGTGTGTTTGTGTGTCTGTGTGTTTGTGTGTTTGTGTGTCTGTGTGTTTGTGTGTTTGTGTGTTGTGTGTTTGTGTGTTTGTGTGTTTGTGTGTCTGTGTGTTTGTGTGTTTGTGTGTCTGTGTGTTTGTGTGTTTGTGTGTCTGTGTGTCTGTGTGTTTGTGTGTCTGTGTGTCTGTGTGTTTGTGTTGTGTGTTTGTGTCTTTGTGTGTCTGTGTGTTTGTGTGTTTGTGTGTTTGTGTGTCTGTGTGTTTGTGTGTTTGTGTGTCTGTGTGTCTGTGTGTTTGTGTGTTTGTGTTGTGTGTTTGTGTCTTTGTGTGTTTGTGTCTTTGTGTGTTTATGTGTTTGTGCGTCTGTGTGTTGTGTGTTTGTGTGTCTGTGTGTTTGTGTGTTTGTGTGTCTGTGTGTTTGTGTGTTTGTGTGTTGTGTGTTTGTGTGTCTGTGTGTTTGTGTGTCTGTGTGTTTGTGTGTCTGTGTGTTTGTGTCTTTGTGTGTCTGTGTCTTTGTGTGTCTGCGTGTCTGCGTGTCTCTGTGTCTGTGTGTTTGTGTGTGTGTTTGTGTGTCTGTGTGTCTGTGTGTTTGTGTGTTTGTGTGTGTGTTTGTGTGTGTGTGTGTTTGTGTGTCTGTGTGTTTGTGTGTTTTGTGTTTGTGTGTCTGTGTGTCTGTGTGTTTTTGTTGTGCGTTTGTGTGTTTGTGTGTCTGTGTGTCTGTGTGTCTGTGTGTTTGTGTGTCTGTGTGTTTGTGTCTTTGTGTGTGTTGTGTGTTTGTGTGTCTGTGTGTTTGTGTGTCTGTGTGTTTGTGTGTTTGTGTGTCTGTGTGTGTGTTTGTGTGTGTGTGTGTTTGTGTCTCTGTGTGTCTGTGTGTTTGTGTGTTTGTGTGTCAGAATGATAAACGTCACACTCAGTTAACCCTGAGAAATCGTACGATGCAAACGTTTCCGTTTCCTGATGGACACCTTCGCTCTTCTGTTTGAATCGGTTGATCACTTTCCCTCCTCAGCTCATCCTGCTGCAGGAGGAGGAGCTTCTGAGTTTGTTCTGATTTAGAGTTGGTCTTGTTGGAGGGCGTGTTCACGCGTGAAGGTCATTCTGGGATCACTTTCCCTCCTCAGCTCATCCTGCTGCAGGAGGAGGAGCTTCTGAGTTTGTTCTGATTTAGAGTTGGTCTTGTTGGAGGGCGTGTTCACGCGTGAAGGTCATTCTGGGATCACTTTCCCTCCTCAGCTCATCCTGCTGCAGGAGGAGGAGCTTCTGAGTTTGTTCTGATTTAGAGTTGGTCTTGTTGGAGGGCGTGTTCACGCGTGAAGGTCATTCTGGGATCATCATGTACCTGGAACACAGAATCACGCCCCGAGGAGGCATTCACTCTTCATCATACGCTCTTCACACAGCCGTCACATTGAGAAGACGAGGGTCTCCTCTCCAGGACGGACGTGTTAACGGTATGGATCCACAGCGCCGACCTCCACGGGCCACGTCATCTGTTCTTAAGAGGGTCCAGATGGACACTTTGGACAAGACTATTAATGGACCCTGTTTAGACTTATTTATAAAACGAGTTCTGGACAGCGTCGCTAAATACAAATGTAAACGACCTTTGTGGTCCGATCATCAGTCAAACCGCTCGCCGAGGTGGTCTGGGACGCATTCCTTGTCCTGCCTCATGTAGCCAGTCGCTGATGTCTTTGTCCTGTCCTCTCAACAGCTGGAATAGTCCCTGAATGACTATCAGCTCCAGAAACATCTTCAGGTTGTTAGGTAGTCCTCGCTGAACAAATCTGGCATCTGACCGACGTGACTGATAACTATGTACGACGCCCTTTGACCTCGTAACGGAAGTAACGCAGGCAGCAACGAAATCTGAT
>JBBDHG010000145.1:732500-770000 GCA_037951165.1 Lophius americanus | reverse complement strand
TGGCATCATGTGAGTTTTCATAAACATGTGAGTCATTAGCATCATGTGAGTTTTCATAAACATGTGAGTTATTAGCATCATGTGAGTCATTAGCATCATGTGAGTCATTAGCATCATGTGAGTCATTAGCATCATGTGAGTCATTGGCATCATGTGAGTTTTCATAATCATGTCAGTTGTTAGCATCATGTGAGTTGTTAGCATCATGTGAGTTATTGGCATCATGTGAGTTTTCATAATCATGTGTCATTAGCATCATGTGAGTCATAGCATCGTATGACTCAATAGCATCATGTGAGTCATTGGCATCATGTGAGTTTTCATAATCATGTCAGTTGTTAGCATCATGTGAGTTGTTAGCATCATGTGACTCCAGGTGTGGACGACGGTGAAACTGTCTGTGGAGAGATGTTAGAACTGCATTTTATGTGAGTGACAGGTGGTGGTGTAGACCCCCAGCCCTGTTTATAGGGGGCCGTTTGACATAGGGGTCCTCAGCCATGATGAGTTCAGTGGTTGCTCCTCTTCAGACCTTGGGAACACCCAACTAGACCAACAGTAGCGGAGATGTTCTGACCCAGAACGCTAGACATTTTCTCTAGACCGTTTTCCTGCTTCACTCATCAGCATCAGGACAAAGTGACCACTTGTTTCCTGTTTGCCCACCCACTGCCCAGAAACAGACAGAACATAAACGAAGATGTAAAGAAAGAGTTCAGAGGTTAAGAAATGGAAGAAGAAAATCCAGACATCATGTGAGTGAGGGATGATGGCGAGGAAGGAGGGAGCGGGCGTGTAGCGCCGGCAGCAGGAAAGTTCAGACCTGCTTGTTTTCCTGAAATGTCACAGCTGTAAAAACGGCTTTATAAAGCATCAATCACCGCCGAGCTGCTCCTCCAGGAAAAGTCATGGGGCTTTGGAAATGAGACCCCCGCATTGAACTGCAGAGGCAATCACCGCTGCACGGTTCAGGTCAGCGGACCGCCGGGGACGGCGGTCAGGGGGGAGAGGTGACAAACAGACGTGAGGACGTCCGTCAGTAGCAGTGGTCCAAAGCCTCATTTTGTTCTGGTGTCATCCTTCATTCTTTGACTAGCAGCTTCTAGGAGGTCATTCGGGTTTGTACTGCGACATCAGTGGAGTTCTGACAGAAAACCCACTACTGAAGGTCCGGGCAAAGATGCAGTATAATAAAAAAATACAGAAAAGTGCGAACAAAGTGTTTCTGATGTGACGGAACAACGATGGATGCAGGAGTCCATTAACCTCGACCTTCTGCAGGTCAGCGCTGTGACGCGGTGCTGAACGGACAGCAGACAGGGAGCCTGACATGATCTCCATTGGACCCAATTACTGAATTCTGGAGTCCATCTTCACCTTGTGGTGGACAATCAGAAAACACGTATCGTCCCTAGACCCTTCCCCTGACAAACTCTGACCCGAGACCCTCAGTATCCAGAGGCTTTACGATGAAGATACATGAGGGGCTTCAAAAGTTCTTCACAACAAGTCGTATCTGTGGCTGCTTCTCCTTGATTAGGAGAAGATGGCTGAGTTTGCTTCGACATGAAGCTCATTCTCCTCTTTGGAAACTCTTTGACCCACAACTCAACCTCATGGGGACCTTCTGTCTCTACGGAGGTGTGGTAGAGATGCACCACAGCTTCTCATCGCCATTGAGTCTGACTTTGTGTTGTGTGTGTGTGTGTGTGTGTGTGTGTGTGTGTGTGTGTGTGTGTGTTCTGTGTGATTATGTAGGAATACTCCTACACCGCCTACATCACACCACTGGACTCACTGCCACCGCCCTAAACTGGTTTCAATCCTACCTCACTGACAGAACAGAATACGTTGAAGGTCCCGGACACACACCGTCACCTGTGGGGTCCCTCAGGGATCAGTCCTCGGCCCCATTCTCTTCATACTATACATGCCACTCCCCCTTGGCCGTGTCATCAATCCATTTGGACTCTCATTACATTGTTACGCTGATGACACGCAAATCTACATAAAAACTGACACATGTTCCTCCACAGCCTCTCCATCTTCCTCCAGAACCTGCTCCACCTTCTCTGGTCAGGACATTCCCCTCTCTTCATCAGTCACCGACCTCGGTGTAAGATTTGACCCTCAACTCACTTTTGACTCCCACATCAAACACACCTGAAGATCTCCTTTCACCATCTTAGAAATATTTCCAAACTCCGTTCTTCACTCACCTTGAGTGATGCTGAAAAGTTGACCTCAACACGATCCCTCCGTTCTACCCACTCATACCGCCTCCTCCTCTCCCGGACTAAGCTCAGCACCATGGGTGATCGGACCTTCTGTTCTGCTGCCCCTCATCTGTGGAATGCCCTCCCTGACCATCTCAGGGCTCCACAGACGACTGAAAAAAAAAAGGTAAAAAAAGGACTTAAAACTTTTCTTTTTAGCAGAAAACCATGTAGTTTTGTTTTAAGGCTCTTATCTGGTTTTAATAACTACTTAACTTAATGTTTATATTTCCTCAAACACGGGCCACAGCAGTCCGATCTTTTTTTTCTACAGACCTCTCCGATTCAAGCCTAATAATGAGCTGTGCCACGTACTTGTGTTCAGGGAGGGGGCGCTGGTGGAGCTCCTTCCTGTGTGAGAAATTATCTGAACTAGCTCATTAACGGACTGATTAAGTCGCCGCCTCTTTGACTGACAGGAGATACCTGAAGCAGATGAACATGGAGACCCTTGCAGTACTTTTTTAGGGGGGTTACATCTGGTTTTCTAGTAACTCTACCAGGGTCACATTTAAAAGACCTTTGACCTTTGGTACTCTGACATCATCTAAGTGCTTTTGGCTCGTTGGCCCCCTACTGGATGGATTTTTACAAAAGTCCGTGGATCATTCAAGGCTTTGGTCCGATTGTTTTCCCTTACTTTTTACTTTTTTGTCTATTAGGACAGTTTTGTCAAAAAACATGAATGAATACTTCAGGGGATAAGAAAATAGGAGTTTTTAATACTTAGCTTTTGTTGCGCAGCTATGGACTGAGTTGTCTCCTGTAGGACCTTTCCAGTTACCGCTTGTCACTAAATATGTATTTTTTCTGTCACGTTCAGCCATCCGTAAAACTCACCAGTCGTTTCAGTGATTTTTTTTGTGACAGATGATTTGATCCATTGAGACGCTCCAGATTTTTCAGGCCTGCGGGGAAGACATTTTTTATTCTACACATATTTGAGATTTTGACGGCGGTACTGGATCCTAATGTTCCCTAAAACGCATTTTCTACTACTACACATTCTATGGTTTTGATTTGGAGCATGAACCGATCCTTCTGGTCCCTCCACAGCATCTCAGCGGGTCCAGGGCCGGAGTAGGCCACTCAGAAACTGTAATCTTTTACATTTTATCCGTTCAGAGGTGGACTTCTGCCCGGCGACAGTGTGTTGCTATAAGACTAAGTAAAGCTTGAGTTTCAACTCAAAGAGTGATGAACTGACTTTCTCCCTCAGAACTGTCTCTTGGAGATCAGAATTGATGTTTCCCTCAGTGGTGGTGAATCCCCGTGGTCCTGGAGAAGCAGATCTTCTCCAAAAAATTCCACTACCATCTCCATGTTTGAAGTCTGACGTTCTTCTGGTGGAACACTGTTTGGTTTCCACCAGATGAAACAGGAGTCGTCAGTCATCAGTCCAGAGAAGATCCCCGGACCTCTGAAGGTCATCCAGGTCTGTTCAGATGGACGAGCTTTAATCTTCTTCTGAGTTAGCGGCGCCTTCGCCTCGCCGTTGTGTCTTGTTGAGTTGTAGTTGGATCTTTGTCACTTCCTGTGTCAACCTTCATCGTGCTCCTGGAGGATTTTCAGAAGGTGGTCCAGTTCTGTGATGGTTCTCTTTTGGTCAAGGTCTTCTCTATGTGTAGATAATGTGTCTCACTTCGGATCTGTGGAGTTCCAGAACATTAGAAAAATTTCTAGAACACTTCCCAGACTGATAGATTTAAATCCTTCTTCCTCATCTCTCCTGGAATTTAAAACAAACGTCCCTCCCTCCCTGATGCCAATATTTATATTTACATTAAATCTAAAGATCTCACTTTCCCCCAGAGACTGAGACGTCCTGGTCACATTCCACACAATCCTTTCTTGAGGGTTTAGTTAAGTCGACCATGGCTGACCCCCCCTAGTGAGTAAAATATGAAGTGTTAGTGTAAAAAATCACACGGGGGAGATAGATCTCCTTCGAGTCACTGCATATGCACCAAAGTCTGACTTTACTGAAGCAACGGTTGAGAAATGACGGCCCAGACAACATGAACGGTGGTCTTCAACCTTCATTTATTCGAAAATATCTGAATGATCACTCGATTTATTACCACATTACACCGATTTCCAGTTAATTCAACCAGTTTCAGCATTTCATCACAATATGATAGTTACACTAAAACTTAGTTTCATGAGTTTCTTTGATTCCTTTGATATTCCTTTGGGGTGGAGCTGGTGTCTCAGTGGGTCAAGCAGAGACACTGAAGTGGAAGGCGCAGGAAATGAGCTGCAACAGAGTATCTGAGAGATAGTATCTGAAAGTTTTACTGGAGTTGTCGGTAACGGAGGCTGGCAGGAACTCAGACGGTCACCAATGGAGGAATCTTCATGAATCGTTCCTGAACCTAAGGTTCTGTTGGGCCTCGCTGGAGGTTTGGGCTCTCTGAGTGCTTTTTCTACTTACTTATGTACTCCCTTAGTTTTATTGTTTTTGTCTCTTTTTTTTTTCCATATTTGTGAAGATATAATCCGTCAGACATCTGAAGTGAAGTCCATGTGGGTCACTAAGGCGGCCCACTCAGTCTTAACCTCTAGATGCAGTCCTTAAAGAAACGTTCACTGAAGGGGAAAACGTCATTTACAAAAGTCCCATCTGCTGCCGGCTCTACAGAAGAAGAATCATGGCGGCTTTGTGATGAAGGTATTACCAAGGCAACCCTTCCAGAGCTGGAGAATAATGATGAAGAGTCAGTCTTAGCTCTGATTATTATTCTAGGATGGAAGAAAATGGAGGAAACCATTTCATTTGTCTCATTTCCTCTTCTCAAATTTGAAAGTCTCCATTTTTCCTTTTCTTCGCTATCAACCCCCCCACCTCTCCCAAACCCCCCACCTCTCCCAAACCCCCCACCTCTCCCAAACCCCCACACCTCTCCCAAACCCCCCACCTCTCCCAAACCCCCACACCTCTCCCAAACCCCCCCACCTCTCCCAAACCCCCCACCTCTCCCAAACCCCCACACCTCTCCCAAACCCCCCCACCTCTCCCAAACCCCCCCACCTCTCCCAAACCCCCCACCTCTCCCAAACCCCCACTGTTATTATGTTTTATTTCTACTCAACTTTCTCATAGTTATTATTATTATTATTATTATGTAATAATAATAATAATATTATATAATCATTTGATCATTTTACATACATTATGAGGATAAAGTAGTAAAATAAATCAATATTAAAAGTAATCATTTTACAGAAAAATACAAAATATCTATATTTAAAGGCAAAATAGTTACATTTTAATCATGCAACTCATTTTACATTTCAAACTACAGGGATGTGATCAGTTAACTCTTAAAAACATTTTAGAATAACAACAGTCACAAACGTCACGCAGCCACTTAAAGGTAACTAACCATCATCTTCTTCTTTGTTGGATTTTGGAGAAGAAGCTGTTCCTTGTCTTTTTAAAAACATGGAAATCTGTCTTTAGAACATGGCAGCGAAACTCGGCGGTCTCCGTGAAAGAGGTCCCGCCCCTTCTCTAAGCAATCTTTAAAAACCTAATAGAGCCCCCTTCACACGGGACCGTTTTCATCTGAGTTTGGGTTTCAGGATGTTGAGGCTCTGCATAACACAAGCACAAGGTCAGCTGTCGGCGCCAAGGGCTGTGTCTCAGGCAGGTGGGGGTTTTGGAGGTTGAATGGACGGGGCAGTTGGGCGTGGCCTCTCGACTCTCCAGACCCAACATTCAGTCGTTAAATGATAAACTCTCAACAAGCAGAAACTTTTACTCAGTCCACCACAAAGAAAGTACTGAAGCCATGAAACATAGACAGGACTGAGCAGCTTTTCTCTCAGACGCCGGACAAGCTGTTGGCAAAAAACACACGTGGACCAATCTGGACCTCCTTCCCACCAACAGAAGCAGCAACCAAAAGCAATTAGCTACAGATATTAAAGATACTTACAGATTAAATCCACCGCAGCTGTTCCTTATCTGGAGATAAAGTCTGTCACACCTCTGGGTTCGGTTCCTTTTCTACTGGCATGGAGGTGCTATTTCTCCAGCAAGTTTTAATATGTTGAAAATGAGCGCTCAGCAGGAGCAGAGGATATAGATATAGACGAAGATCCTTCCTCATGCATAATACTCATGCAAGGCGGTCGTCCTTAAGAACACACCCTACTGGTCCATTACTAGTAATTCCTGAAGGCCGAGGGGATGTTTTTATTTTCCCCTCACAAACTCAAACTGTGATTGGTTCATCCAAACAAAAACAAAGATCATGCCAACAACAATTAAACGACTCCTGGATAGAAGTACTATGATGAAGGCTAAGATCAAACTGGAGCTGTCACTCAGCAAAAATAAGGAGGGGACTAAAGTTATTTAGCTACCACCTTGAGAGCAGATCCAAGACTCAGGACGGACGGCCTACTGCCATGACCGGTCGGGTTTGAAAACAAAGAGAAAGAGAGAGACACGGGTGAGGAGAGACACAGACGGGGGAAAAGCAGCAAAGATATCAGCTATAATACAAGTTCTCCAACATCTCCATGGTCGATAATAACATTAATATGAATGTAACATATAGTGATAATTTATGGGGAAATACTATATAATAATAACAATAACAACAATAATCATCATCATGAGCATCTTGTGATCATTGGACATCCAGCAGGTCCACAGCAGCAGAACCATCACCAACCATGTGACCTTACAGGGCGAGAAAACACAAAGACTCCAGGGAAGAAGTCAAGTTAATAACATGCATTAATCCAGTAACATGCATTAAAGTGAGGGGGATGTATAAAGAGGGACAGTGAGAGAGGAAGAGAGAAAAGCTTCTGGAGACTCTTGGACTACCAGTAACCCTGCATGCTGGGAGCGCAGAGTTCTGACTGGACAGTATGGAACTATGAGCTCCTTCAGATACGTTGGTTCTGACCGTTAAGGGTTTTGTACGTGACCAGAAGGTTTCTGAATTAGATTCTAGATTTTACCGGGAGCCAATGAAGGGAAGTTAATACAGGAGAGATATGTTCTCTTAACCTGGTTCTGGTTCTGGTCAGCACACGTGCAGCAGCGTTCTGGATCAGCTGGAGGGGCTTCACAGACTTATTGGGACTACCTGCTAGTAGGGCATTACAGTAATCCAGCCTGGAAGTAACAAATGCATGAACCAACTTTTCTGCATCTTTTTGTGACAGAATGTTCTTTATTTTATAAATATTACACAAATGAAAAAAGGAAGTCCTAGAAATCTGTTTTATGTGGGGGTCAAAGGTCATATCCTGATCAAAGATAACCCAGGTTCCTCACAGTGATGCTGGAGGTCAAGGTCATACCATCCAGAGTAGATATATCATCAGATAAATTGTTTCTAAGGTGTTTGGGTCCCAACACAATAACTTCAGTTTTATCTGAATTTAATAGTAAAAAGTTTTAGGTCATCCAAGTCTTAATGTCTTTGAGACACGCCTCTAGGTTGGATAAGGGACTACATTCACCTGGTTTCATTGATAAGTACAATTGTGTGTCATCAGCATAACAGTGAAAGTTTATGGAGTGTTTCCTGATAATGTTTCCTAAAGGGAGCAAATATAATGTGAATAATCAATGTGGGTCACTATTTGGCAATGTCTACTAGGCAGTACCGGTAAGTGTGCTCACTATTTTGCAAGCATCCACTCTCTGATAGCCTTTATATCTATTGAGTTATAGCAGCTTATTAATGATCTTTACAACTTCATTTGTAAACTATGTGCGAGTCATTGATGAATATTTAATGAGAGGAGTCTTATTGTAAGTAAGAAGTGATATTGATTATGTTGTACAGTTGTAGCCTCCTCCGATGAGGCGTAGGACGCCGTCGACCGCCGAGGGTTCATCATGTTGTCACACTGCAAACTCATAATATAATACAAGATGGATTTAGTGGCTCATATTATTACTGGGGGAGATGATTTCATCATTTGTCTCCTGAAATGTCTCCAGAACCAACATGAGGGTTCTGGGAACATGATGTCAGTCCATCAGCTGGCGATGGAGGGTTCTGTCCTCAGCCATCGGCTCTGCTCCTTACAGAGGGAGGTGAGGTGAAGTATTGTGAGAGGTGCTACAAAAGCTTCCATCCCCAGAGACCAGAAGGAGAGAGTTTGTAAAATATGCTGCTGACTACTCTGCCGTATCTCCTGCTCTCCTCTGTTCCTGGAGAAGCTGCTTCTCAGACTTGGACGGGAGAATTTTCTCCGCGTTAAATAATTCATATCCACCATTTCTCCATCCCTCATTCCTATTTCTTTTTTTCTTTTTTGATTCCAGGACATTTGAGAAGCCAGATCCGCCGCGGCACATTAGTCGTGAGTAAGAGTATTTTCTTTTTATCATAAATGTATTTCGTTGGATCTCCTGCTTATTTTAAAATCAAACCAGCCGAGCAGATGTACGACCAACTGTCACTTTTATGAATATGTTTATTTCCTCCTCTCAACACTCAACGCTGTTTAGAAGAAGCTCTCAGGCTCAGACTGTGATGCATTTCGTATTCCTGTTTGATCCGGAGCGATGGTGTGGCTAATCTGAGCATTTAGCAGAAACAGAGCTTCATCTTTGGAGAATAAACACCAGATCTACGAGAGAACAGAATCCGAGAAAGAGCCGCTGCTGCTCTCAGGCTTTTAACCAACATTAGGAGAGGCCACCGCATCACAATCACAGCCGTTTAGAAAAGAAGACGTTTCTGTTCGAAAAGCCCGGATTGATCCGGTTCCTGCCTTTATCTGTGATTGGCTTAATCCTCCTGAGCCTGACTGCTGGAGATCCATCAGCAGGACTCTAGTCATGGTTCCAACATCGTCACTAGAAGAGACCTTCGTTAGTAAAAACAATAAAACAGCTTAATGGAACCTTTGACTTAAGATCCCAGAAACATATTATTGGTTTATAGGATAAATAAGATGACCTCCATGTTGTTAACTAGTCCTGTTTCACACTCACTGGTTTACTCCACCTTAACTGGTTTATGGTAAATGGACCGCACCTGTAGAGTTCTAGTCCGCCCGACCCCTCAGATTCATGCATTCACACACGCTCCTATAGTGGAGGTTGAGATAATTCATCCACGGCGCCATCAGGAGGGACAACCGCCCCCCTAATCCCCCATAAACCAGAGGAGCAGCCATCAGCATCAAACTTACGTCTGTATGTAAGGTCCTTGTGTTCCCAGACAATCAGGGTCCAGCAGAACAACTAACTCAAAAAATGTGATTTCAGGAAGTGAGAGTGTTGATGATGATGATGATGATGATGTCAGTCCTGTGAAAGAGACATTGTTTAGTTTTTTAAGTATAAGCGACTTTACCATTTAGTTTTCATCCCACAATGGATGATTTGGGCTTCGATCCCAGACCTCCACACCATGTCAACGAGAGCAAGACCCTCTAACCATGCTTGTCTGTGGGCGCTTCACAGGCTCCGCCCAAAGCTCATCAAGGATGGTGCAAATGTTAAAAATACATTTCCCAATCTGGCATTGTGCATTATTATTATTATTATTATTATTATTATTATTATTATTATTATTATTAGTACTATTATTATTATTACTATTACTATTACTATTTTTATTATTATTATTATTATTATTATTATTATTATTATTATTATTATTATTACTGTTATTATTATTACTATTACTATTATCATTAATATTATTATTATTACTATTACTATTATTATTATTGATAATAATAATACATTTTATTTATAACACATTTTACATTTGGATCAAATCTCAAAGTTCTACAAAGTAAAAGCAGATAAAAGCATCAATAAAAAAATAAAATAATAACTATATAAAAGCCTGACCAAAAAGATTCCATGTTGATTAAAGTTAAAGGATCTGCTAACGTTCTATTATCATCATATTGTATTATCATTATTATTATTAACATCATTTGTGTTGTTGGTGCTGCTTCAGTAATGTGATATGAATCCAGATATTATTATTTGGACCTTTGTCGGCGGCGTCTCTATAATAATAGTAATAATAATGTTACATCTGGTTTCCAGCGTTCAGACGCCCCCTACCTCCACCAACAGCAAGGTGGGACGCAGAAATGTCTACAATGTTTCCCTCTGGTTCCAATGGTGGCACACACACATGTACACACACACACGCGCACACACACACACACACACACACACACACATGTACACACACATGTACACACACACACACACACACACATGTACACACACACACACACACACACACACACATGTACACACACATGTACACACACACACTCACACACACACACACACACACACGTACACACACACACACACACACACACACACGATGGCTGCCTACAAGCATCTGCTTCACTGCTTCATTTGATTGCTCACTCCAGCGGCACTCTGGGAAATGTTAATAGAGGGCAGTTATCTCCACCTGCATCCGCCCACCATCGCCGCCGGAGAGAGGGACGGAAAAGGTGCAGCGATTAACAAAGTAAGGGTTAAGGAAGTCAGAGAAAACAAAGAACACCCGATACTATATTGATGAGACGGCTTAATTGCATTCCATGTGCTTGTCCTTATGTGCATGTGCGTGTGTGTGTGTCTTGGTGTGTGTGTGTACGTGTGTGTGTGTGTGTGTGTGCGTGCGTGTGTGTGTGTACGTGTGTGTGTATGTGCGTGTGTGTGTGTGTGTGTGTGTGTGTGTGAGTGTGTGTGTGTGTGTGTGTGTGTGTGTGTGTGTGTGTGTGTGTGCGTGCGTGTGTGTGTGTCATTCTCTACTGGTGCGTAAAAACATTCACATCACTCTACAGCAGTGGCACAGGCAGTCAGTTACGTCTTGTCCTGTGGTCCGTCTACTAGTTTGTCTGCTGTTGTCATGTTTATCACACACACACACACACACACACACACACACGTACACACACACACACACACACACACACACACACACACACACACACGTACACACACACACACACACACACACACACACACACACACACACACACGTACACACACACACGCACGCACACACACACACACACACACACACGTACACACACACACACACACACACACACACACACACACACACACACACACACACACGTACACACACACACGCACGCACACACACACACACACACACGTACACACACACACACACACACACACACACGTACACACACACACATAAACACACACACACATACACTAACACACACACACATACACAAACACACACACACGTACACAGACACACACACACACACACACACACAGACTGATTATACATCAAACCTTTATGGGACAGAGACAGAACTGGTACCGATCCTTTCAATTCGGTTCCACCGGTGACCCGAATGCAGATGCAAACATAAGCCCTTCTTCATGGAGGAGGTGTTTCATGCAGACCAGATACATGTCCTCTTCAGGTGATGAAGAAATGTCAAAATATATAAATGTCAGATTGTCAGAGAAATATGGACTTACGGAACATTTGACCTGGATCTTCTCTAATTCTGACCAAAGTGCTTTTGTTGCCAAGACAAAACCATGAGACTGGAGTCTGGACTTGACCGGTCCAGACCTGTTCAGGGTCACGGGGGGCTGGAGCCCATCCCAGCTGACGAGAGGCAGGGAAAACCTTGGATGAGTCGTCGGTTCTCCAGACAAGCCTTCACTCCTGCGGGTCAGAGGGTCACCAGGTCACCTCTACTGCAGGTTTTTGGACCTTCAGGTACTTTAAATGAAAGGTCATTGGTGAAAAAACAAAGACGCCATCGACTAGGAAGATGGGACTACCGACTAGTCTTCCTCATCGCGATACTTCTTCATGCGCTGATGTTTTTTCTTTCTGGACCTGCCGTTCAGACGGACAAACACCGACTAGGGTCATTATTCACGAGGAAAGAACTTGATCCAAACAAACGTTTGTTGTTTTTTTACCAATAATCGTTCGTTCAAAAAAGTAAGGGAACCGCACCAACCGGATCTGGATGGAAAAAATATTTAAATTAGAAATATTTAATGATATTCGTTGTGTAATTCATGAGAACCTGATGGTGGAAGAACGTTACGGCGTCTCCGGACTCTTTCACGTCGGTCACAGGAGCTCTGTGAGAATCTGCTCTCATCTGTGAGGAGAACGGGGCACCGATGGAGAACCGGCCCACCCACGTGTTCTCTGGTGGACATCAGTCAAGCAGCATAGTGCTGGACTGTGGGGTCAGGTCCACTAGAGGACGTTCAGTCCTCAGGCCACCCTCATGGAGTGTGGTTCTGACAGTTTGGTCAGAACCATCACACCAGTAGCTGCTTGAGGTCATCTTGTAGGGATCTGGCAGAACTCCTCCTGCTTCTTCTCACACTGAGGACCACATCATGGTACCGGTAGAGACAAGGACACCAGCAGGGAGCAGAACTGGAGAAGAACCAGTCAGGAAAGATGAGGAGAGATAAATCTTATGTGGCCACCACCTGCAGAACCAGAACCTTTCTTGGGCTTGTCCTGCTGTTGCCTCTCCTGTCCACCTGGTGGCACTTTCATCAGAACCAAAGCAGCTGAAACTGATCCACAGTCTGCTCTGCTTCCTGACTGGACCGATCCAGAACCCAGAAGTTATTCCTTCCTAATTCCTATTCTATTCTTTTGTTCAAACTTCTCTGACATTTACAATGACAGAAACATGTACCGGACAAATGGACCCTAACCGCCGTCACTGGTTTGACCCTCCTGAACAACGTGGGCTGAACCCGTTTCACCGCAGAATAAAGGAGCCTCATCAAACGGAGAAAATATAAAAAGTAGGAGCCACGACCCGACCCAAATACTCTCAGGAAAAGTGAAGACTCTGCACTAAAGCGGGCTTTTTCTCTTGTGTCAAAGGAGGCGGCAGAGGGGGAGCGAGACCCACTCGGAGTATCTCAGCGAGTGTGACGGCTGCTGACTCAGCCTTTTCCCCATCCTTGGGTTTTCTGTGAAAGGAGTCCCCCTGACTTAAAGTCCAGATGAAGGGATGTTCTGGACTCGGCTCACAGACCCTTATCACCTGTGGAGGATGAAGCCGGTTATAAAAGAATTTCTACGACGTAGCGTCTATGGGAGGGAACCAGCGTGATCCAGCAGGGAGGGTTGGGGTCCTGAAATAGGGCCAAATGTAGGAAGAGCCTAATATCTATAAAATAGAAGATAAAATCAAGTATTATAATGTGGGATCCGGCCTACAGTAGTAATAAACGGAGTAGAGTGCATATTAAATAAAAGCTGTGGTACCGTCTGCCAGAGAGCAGCAGCAGGCTGAACAGGGGGGCAGGGGCGCAGGGGGGCTTCCACGATCCAGTTGGCGTTCTTCCCACACCTCTAACTTTAGAGGTCCTCCACGGACGGCGACTCTGTCCCGGTGAATGCTGGGTAGCCGTCCTCATGGACCTCTAGGTGTCACATCTCAGGGCAGTTCAAGCGAGCCACCAGGTTGTGGTTCTGGAACATTCAGAGTCAGAATCAGAGTCACAATCAGAATCAGCTTCATTGTCCATGTAAATACATACAAGGAATTTGAGTCCGGTTAACTGAGCTCTCAGTACCAACGTCATATAAATAACTTTAAGTTAAATGGACAAGGCAATAAACAAATATACGAGCTATAAACACATAGAGCTGTTCTTGTGTACAGGCTATATACATTTACATATACGTGTATTAATACTAAAGTGGTATTAATACTTATCCGTTAAAATCAGCATAACAAATCCCCGTCGTTGTTTTGCGCATGGACCAAATCATTTTAACACCACAAAATATCGCAGTATGTAACAATACAGAACTTCACTGCAATACCCTAATCAAGAAATACTCCCTGGTTTCCACGGCAACCAGTGGGACGCTACCGTCACCATGGCAATCAGTGGGACGCTACCATCACCACGGCAACCAGTGGGACGCTACCGTCACCACGGCAACCAGTGAGACGCTACCGTCACCACGGCAACCAGTGAGACGCTACCATCACCACGGCAACCAGTGAGACGCTACCGTCACCACGGCAACCAGTGAGACGCTACCGTCACCACGGCAACCAGTGGGACGCTACCGTCACCACGGCAACCAGTGGGACGGTACCGTCACCACGGCAACCAGTGAGACGCTACCGTCACCACGGCAACCAGTGAGACTTTACGGCCGGCATAATTCACGCGATCCTCAGCAGGAAGTTTTAATGCGATCTCCCGAAGATATATTGCAAGATAAGATATTTACGCGGCTTCATCAGAGACGGAGAGAAAACTGATGCCAGAGTGAAAGTCTTTACTAGTTATAGTATTTTTTTAATCTGAAACTATGTTTGAATGATAAACAGATTTTTATTGTAACTTTAAAGTCGGGTCTATAACGGCTTTAATAATAATGGCCGCCGCCACGTCAGCAGATCCGTTGTTTTAAGGCAACAACTGACACCGTATCATGGATCTTTTCAAACTTTCTATCCCCATAGATTGCAGTGTGAGGAAGAAGTGGATTGATTTTGGGAGAGGTGGGTTGTATATTTCTGACATTAGGGGCAGATTTATCTCCAAAAGTTTTCCGGCCATAATTTCTCAACCGTTTGTCCGATTTCGTCGAGTAAACACTCTCAGTATCGACTCAGGGAGATTTCTTCTGTTTATGTCGTACTTTAATCTAATAGTTTATATTTTACTCACTGCAGGAGTTTCTTTTACTAACAATAGTAGTCGAGTTCAATCAGGGGGAATTGTTCCACGACTTAAATTCTCCTCATCAGTCGTAACTTCTCAAGCAGAAAATGGTACAAAAACATTTTCTTCATCACCGGCGCCACCAGGAACATTTCCCAGAGCCTCTGTGTTAAAAACCCTCAGAGATCAAAGGAAACAGGTTTCCACTCTGAAGCCGACAACCGGGTCGCTGAACCTTCGGGTTACTGTCGCTGCTGCAAACTGTCATGTTGTTTGAATTCATTTGGGTCAAAAGGCTAAAAGAACATTTCTGGTTTGCGAGGGTTGGACCCTCCTCTGCATGAAGATCCAGTCCATTATAATCTGATGTGACAGGGGTATTTTAGTCACGTCAGCATCACGGAAAATAATTCCACAGGCTTCCTGTGAGGAGGCTGACAGTGAGTGAAATCAGTTATCAGTCTGAAACAATCTACAGCGTTTACCCACAGCTCACTGCTGCAAGAAGCTGGTTCTGATGATCGGTGGCGTCGCCTCCCACTCATGTGATGAAGAACCATGATGGAAAAGAGAATCTCAGGTGTTTTCCTAACGTGGGATCAGCGCCTCTTCAGTAGGAGCTGGAGGTCTGGGGCAGAGAGAGGACGGAGGAGAGGCGGTGGGATGTGTCGTGAGGGAGGGGGGAGGATGTTCACTGTGGGGCTCATTAACTCCGGAGATGTAATCAGTGGGAGGGAGGGAGACATTTTTCCATCAATTAATGAGCAGCATGGGCAGCATAATGGTGGAGCCATCATCCGTATGTGAGCTCCGGCTGAACTCTCTCCCACTGTGTGGGCGATAATCTCTACGTCTGTGGACGGACAACATCCAAAGTCATGAATACGGAACATCGTGACGAGTGGAGCTCCCACCTAACAACTTTAACGACAGCGTAACAAACCAGGATATAGACTCCCCCGCTAATGGAATCACCCAAATGGAGCTGATTCTGATGCTCAATGGTTCTATGGTGGGTGAAAGGAGCAAACTGACGTGAAATCTACATAAATCCCAATCTGCGTAATAATGTAAAAACAAGCAAATACAGTGAAGCAGTTATGAGATGAACTTCTTTGGGACTCCAGTACAATCAGCGCCCCAGAGGGAAACCCTCTCATTTAATGTCCACAGTATCTTATAGAAAGAAAGGAAAGAAAATAAGAAAGAAAAGTTACGTTTTTTGGTAACAAAGCTCTCTCTAGTGAGTAAAATATGAACTAATAGAGTAAAACGCGTACATCCTACTGTTTGTACAATGCAGGGGATCAGGGACTATTCATGGATACACCCCGGCTGTCAGGGACCACAGCGTTGGACTAACTAGTTTACAGTGTTTACTGTAAACACAGTGTTTACAGTTGTTGTTGCTAAAGGCGTCAGAGCTAGCTTGATGTTCAGGAGGTTGGATTTCTTTTTTAAACTTTAAAGTATTTAGTTTTTACCCACGACTCCTTTGCTCTACGTTAAATATAGTTTGAAACACACACAAGTAGCGACGTGTAGGAGGGGATCCAGTACTTATGCACATTAGTCGGCGCTGCAGCACTCTGAGGTTGACTGTAAACAGCAGCAGGTGGGGAAATACTGAGATGTATTATTTTTGCAGAACTCTTGATCAGGAGCACATGTGATGTAAGAACGATGTAACTACGACGTTATGGGCGTCGACCGCATGGTGTCATCAAACTGACTGATTTGGCCCCTCTGGAACCGGGTGGATCCAATGCCTCCCCTCAGAGTCATCCGGCTCCTCTAAAAGCTCCCGGGCAAAATTAACTAGAACAACTGCTTTTAATTTCCCCTCCACTGCTGACCGGTCTCCATTAGCTCTGGCGTTCCACTGAGATGTGAACTATGGCAGCTTCTCCGCTCACTTCCACCCTCCTCATCAGCTGCAGAGGTTTCAGGGTACTGAGTAATAAAACCCGACACAGTTTGACGAAGTCTGAGACGTACGTCGGTCTTCATGTGGGACACAGAAATACCAACAACAATAAAAGAACAACAGCCGCGTCTACAGCATTACATCATAGAACTATCATATTCTCATATATACCTATAATAGAAATATTGCTAAAACGGTTGTATTTATCATAACTACGACATTCGAAAATGTTTTTGTTGGATTTACTGAATCCAAATATTCTCAACAAACTGTTTGTGTCTCTTAAACTTCAATACGAAACTCAATTAACAGTATTTTGTACAGCGCCGGAACAATGAGGTCTACACAATCATAGGATTTTAGGGTAGTATATAATGAATAGTGTGTTGATTGGTTGATTCATCATAGTTTGACAGATCTTATCACAGAAAAGTCCATTTCTATCTCTGCTCCGTCTTCTCGATGTGTCCTCAGGCAGTTTTGTCAGCCGAGTGACCAAATCTGTCTTCATAGTAATGAAGCATGTTTCTGGCACTGGGACCGTCCACACAGATCCAAACTATCTAGAATCATCACCTCACTTCCCTCGCCTGTCAACACGTTTGGCACATTGTTTCAGCCATAACATTCTAACCAGTGTCGCCTGAGAGGAATGACGTTATCTCATTATATCACCGGAACAAGTCGGGGAAATGATGGCGTCTTCATTGTCAAGGCTTAATTCAAAGGTCAGTTGTTCATTTCAAAACTAAGGGGAGCTTGATCTCCAAAAGTTTTGTGGCAACAATGTCGCTACTGTAGTTCATATGAAGGGAGGAGGAGCTTTTTTTTAATAAAAACGCTGTTTCCCCGGACAAAACTCATGGATCAGTTATAATGTTATACCCAGATTGACTTCAGTGCAAGGAAGAACTGGATTGATTTTCAGGGAAGATCGGTTGTATGTTTCCGACACTAGGGGGAGCTTTTACTCCAAAAGATTTTGGACCATCATTTCTCAACCGTTGGTCCGATGTAGTCCAAATATGATGCGTATGAATGGACTTGAGGAGATCTATAATGAATAGAATCTAAACTTTATTGAGGAACTTGTTCAACAAACTCTCTAGAGCCAACTTGGAGGCGGGGTCTGACTCGGGCGAGTTGCTCTAACAGGACTGTGAAGGTACAATTATTATTATTAGACTATATTTAAGACAACTTTCCTTATAAAATATGTTTTCATGGAGCCCCTGAAGTCACTTGAGAAAAAAAAACATCTGCTCATCAACATTTTCTTTTTTCTCAACTAACACCAATTAAACATGTTTCAGTTGTTTAATTGGTGTTAGTTTGTCTAATCGTATCAATGTGCCACAATGTTTTTAGTTCAGCCAACACCTGGCTCTTCCTCTATAACGAGACTGAGATCAACCCACTGGAGGACCCCCCCACCCCCCATCCCCCCCACTCACCTCCACCCACACACCTCAATGCCCAGACTAAATGTGACTAACTCCTACATGATGAACAACAAAAACAGACGTCAGCAAATAAACAATAGGCTAAATGCTGTATATATATATACATGTATATAAACATACATGTATATATATATGTGTATTTATATACCTTTCATGTATTCCTGTGTATTGGAGGTGTACACCGTTTTTATTTTTCATGACACAGTTACATTTTGCCTCTTCATCCTCTGTTTGTCACGGCATTCCAGAATAAAAGCGTTTGAGCGGCCGGCGCTGTCCATGGTGCTGAATCTTTGAGTCGTAGTGTCGTAGAGAGTTTTGTTGTACGGTGTTAAAGCTTGGCAGCACAGTGTTTTTAAGAATCCATAGAAATGTAGCGTGTCTCGCTGCTCCAGGAGAACATCTAGAATAACGTCCTGCGTGGTTCTGCTGAGGGACGGCTGTGAAGCCCAGAGGCTCCTGCAGTCGCTGTTTGGAAGGAACCAGACGCAAGAACCTGAAGTGTTTCCAGAAGTGTAAGGCATTGGCATCTCTGGGTGGAAGGCTCAATCTCACCCTTGTTGTCAACGAGAATATTTAGAATCAGGTGAGCTGGTCACCTGGATCTTCCAATCATTTCAGTTTGAATGAAATTCAAAAAAGTGATATTTTTGTTTGGAAATATCCGCTCGCGAGCGCGTCTGGCCACAATCACTGTCGCCATGATCACTGCATAATCTGGCCGTCAAAAACCTTACAATGCGACAGCGGCATTGACAATTCCTTAACATCATTATGGAATAGTTGTCGTCGCCGCCGCTGCGGCGACGATCGCCGCGACGATCGCCGCGACCACTGACGCGACCACCGCCGCGAGCACCGCCGCGAGCACCGCGTCTGTCACAGGTACTTCGTATTAATGCGAATATTTGAAAACGATTTAAAGCATTATTTTAAAAATCTTTTACCCACATAGACCTTAGTCTGAGGAAGAACTGAATGGATGTTGGGAAAGGACTGTTGTATATTTTCACCACTAGGGGGAACTTTATCTCTATAATTTCTGAACAATTGTACTAATGTTGTCCAAATTTGGTGCATATGAATGTACTAAAGGATAAATATTATGTCTTGTTACATTTTACCCATATTTTAATCTAATAGTACAGATTTAACTCTACTTTACCGAGGAGTTCGTTCAGGGGGATCGCTCGTACAACGCAGGGGATGGGGGACTTTTCGGTGATGCACCCTTGTTGTGGGGGACGACAGATTGGGTCCAGTTATGACAGCGTCACCAGTCATAGTCATTTTCAGGCATGACATACATTGAATATCATAATATTCAAGGTGATGTGTAAAAATTATTTTCATTATTATTATAATGTTCATTATAATCCGCACCTTACTTCATTTGCTATTATGAGCAAAAGTACTTCTATTATTTTAACAGCATTATTATCAGGTTCATTTTCATGCTTTTATTCCTAGGCACTGGTTGACTTTTCATTGTTATTCATTTGACAACATTGCATTAGTTATTATGGTTTATATTTACTTCTTCTACACTTATATTTAACATTCTGTGTTTCTTTACACTTGTGGTGTATTTGATTGCTGTCATTTTGGAACAATCTCTGGCAGAGGAGTTTCCTTCCGGACTAATTAAGTTCCATCTTATTTGATCTCATCTTATTCCGGACACACAGACGATGACGATGTGAACGGATGTTTTTGTCCTGATTGGAGTTAATCTCTCCCTCCTGTTTTCTCCCACGGAGTAAAGACAGACTATCGAGGAACTGATGACCAGAGACTGCATATACTTTAGGTCTGAGCGTGAGCGTTGGCCACTGTTTGCCCCTCTGTGAGAACCCTGTGATGAACCGGTGACCTGTTCAGGGTCCGCCCCCCTCTGGCCATAAGGCGCCTCTGACAGAGATAAGCCTTTATAGTGTCAGCGATCCACTCATTTCTAATCTGTTGGTTTTGCTCAGCAGCAGGTACCGCGGTCTCGCACAGTCAGTTCAGCTGTGTACCGTGTCACACACATGTACACACACACTGTCACACGTACACACACACTGTCACACACAGCCTATCTCCTCCAGCCAGCGCCGGGCCATTTGGTGAACAGTCACAGAGCGTAGAGACAGGAAGTAGCCGACTGCGTCCCTCATGTTGAGGTGTCACAGTGAGTGAGTTCCTCCTGCAGCCGCTGCTTACAAACTGCTGATGGGCGGCGCCAACAGGTGGTGCGGCGCCGACACACAGCTGCCGCAGCTTATGTGAGTGCAGAGAAAATGAATGACAGCTGATGAATCTAACTTTGAGCAGAGAAGTGCAATCACCTAAACACTCTCACTTTAAATGTGATCCCAGGCAGTGGGAAAATGAAATACTGGGCTTTATCTCCTCTGAAGGGGTTCAGAGGACTGATTTAAATTCAAATCAATGGCAACTAGAAGTGACAGGACCCTCAAAATATATATAATATACAAATTGAAATAATAATTTCATCAGGAAAGGAAAGAAAGAAAAGGGAAACAGTTGAATATCGTTTTTCAGACATAACTTCCTAAATGTCCATCCAGTTTGTCCAAATTCAGTTCATTTGAATCGACTCCAGTAAATCTATCCTCCAGCACTTTACTCCAGCAATTCAGAGTTCTCTCACTAGGGGGGGATCTTTTACAAAAATCACTGTTTTCCCAGACATACTTCAAAAACTATTTTGTACTTATAGACGTTACTTTGAGGAAGAACTGGATTGATTTTGGGAAATGTCAGTTGTATATCTCTGAAACTAGGTGGAGCTTTACCTCGAAAAGATTTTGGGCCATAATTTCTCGAGCATTTATCGGACTTGGGCTACATTTGGTGCAGATGACTCAACTGGAGGAGATCTAGCTTGTTTGGATCATATCGTATTCTTCTAGTTCATATTTCCTTCAGTTCAGGGAGATTTTTGACTGAAAATACTGTGGACATAACTTTACATTGAATTTCAGGAGCTGGATCAGGGTGATTGCTTCTACGGCGAAGGGGACTGGGGACTTTTACCATATAATCATGTATAATCATGACTCATGAGGGGAAAAGAAGGTCTCTGAGATGTAATCTATTACAAAAATAGGAAGTGACATCAGTCGTACTGTTTGGATTATCCTCTCTGGTTTTCAGGTGATTCGGCTCTACGGATTCAAGACAGAGAACAAATAAGCCGACCTACCTATTTACTCTTAATTGTTTGTTGGATGTGCCGAGGCTACAAATTACGAGAAAACGGTCCTATTAAGCCCGGTTCAAATGAAAAACAATTTGTTTGGTTTCTCACCTTTAAAATGCTGATAATGACTCTGAAATGATTAATGCTCGCAATTTAGCTGCTGTGCTGAACAGAATGTCTCGCTGCACGACAGAATGAGAACAGAGGAAGGGGAATAAAACCAAATGAAATCAAATGAAATGGTTCTAAATTGGAGCTCTCCGTCGAGGGAACCGCAGTCCAGGTTGAAAGCAATTATCAAAAATCAGACGATAGTCCCTGCGGCTTCTCGAACTCTGATTAAGTTTTGTGGTTGGCGGAGAAATCACTCGTTGACAGGGCGACCCATGGCGGCCCACGGCGGCGTGTACTGTAAAATGGGCTGTTGGTAGATGACTGTTCTCTGACATAGAGGTGTTAGTAGACAAACACCATTAAGGACAGACTTACGGATCAAAGATGGCCGCTCACAGATGGTACCAGCTGCTTAAGAGGCTTCTCTCTGGACCAGCAGCTGCGCCAGAATGATGGGTTGCAGGCTCTTTTGTGTTTTGCCAGGAGGGTCCCTCGACAGAATTGATGCTACGGTTAGACATCCCAGAATGCATTGCCTCTCCAGCTCCAATCGTCTGTGAGCGTTTCAGCAGGCGTCCCCTGGGTCTTCCACCCGAGCGCGTCCTCCAGCTAACAATGAATACAGGACAATGAAATTTTCATGACCCAGCAAATGTAGGAAATGGAAAGTGGTCCGCTTTGAGTGACCATGGAAAGAGCTGATGGAGGGAGGAAAGAGGAGGACACTCTAGACAGCTAGATGTTCCTCAGGCAGCTTCTAGCACTGACCTATGATGCACAGCCTCCTTTCATATCAGTCACAGTCCTACCAGAGGAGCAGCAAAGACGTTGGCACCTACGTTCCTCGGAGTGTCGGCGGCACAAATCTACTTTAAATGCAAACCAAACATCGCTCTTCTTTTTTGCTGCTCATTTCTCCTTATTTGATATTCTTGTCAGTGACGCAGTAGTCTGGAGAGTCTCCCAACGCCGAATGTAACGATGAGAGACACCTGGTCTTTATTACGGCTCAGCTGTAGGCTAAGACGCCTTCAAACCTAATGTTCATCTGAGCCAACGTGCAACAGAGGAGAACCAGGAGAAGCAAGGAGCAGAGATTATAATAATATCATATAATATTATATAATCAGATCACCCAGAACTGTCAGCTGTGAATGGTCATTGTTTTTAATAGTGAATATCCAGAATACTGATCAGGTCCAGTTTTATTGCTGCGAGAAATTAAAGAAGCCGTGAAGGAAGCAAAACGGCTAAAGTGGCTGAAGTCAGGTCTGAAGAGGAGAAACGGAGGTTCTTTCTGCTGGATGGCTGTCAGACGTGCGTCTACGTCTGTTGTCCTTTCCTACTGATAGTTCTGTGAAGGTTAAGAGTAAAACTACGTGGGTAGACAGACTACACTATAAAACACATTTAGATCACAAATAAAGTCTGTTGGACTATTAAGAGGCTGCAGTTCCCAAGAAAACCAAAAGCTCACCAAAACACAAAGACATCCAGAGTTTCCAGCATTAAGACCTTTGAACATGGTTTTACAGGGATGTGCTGTTTATGAGGAAACCCAGTCGGACCTCATCTCCTCCTCTCTTTATTGAATGCCAGACAAGAAGTTTTAACATTAAACCCGGGAATGTCGTAGGGCAGAGGTTCTCTTCACCACCAACGTGTCTCTGTGATGTTGCTGTGATGTCACTGTGATGTCACTATGATGTCACTGTGATGTCAATGTGTGGTCTCACACCTCTCTGTCGGAACCATGTTTTCAACTCTCTGTGCTACAGGAGATGTTCTGTGGGAGCCGATAACACTGGATGGCTTTCATGCCCACACGCATCATTCAGGGCCTCTGATCCCGGCGCTGGTTCACAGGGTGACCACCATTAGACTACTTTGTTGGTCTTTAACCTCTGCAGACCAGGAACACTTAACCAGACCTGCAGTCCTGGAGATGTTCTGATCCAGTCATCTAGCCATCACAGTTTGGCTCCAGTTAAAGATGCTGCGATCTTTTTGCTTTACCATTTTTTCTGCTTCCGTCACATGAACCTCAGATAACTTTAAACGTTCTCTTTGACCCTCTTGTCCTGATTTCATCCTTGTCTGACAAACGATGTACGATGTTTGAATCCTGAGCGGTGCAGTTAACTGGACCTATCTATCTGGACATATCTTGACACTGTAAGATTATAAGACTGTGAATCTATCACTCATCCAACTATAGATCATCCACAGCAACAGTTCTATTCCTAATTTTCCTAAAATGATCAGAGAACAGTATTTTATTTTGTCATTATTTGCTGTTATTTTCCTCCCACTGACCAGTGTTATTCAGACCTCACCTGTCAGTGGTTATAATGTTATGGCTGACTGGTGTATGTGTTAGTCAATCAATTAATATGTTAGTGCCACATAATTATCAGTTTGGACAGACATTATTTGAGCTGCTAAATATTAGCATTAGCAATTAAACACTCGACTGTATTTTGGGGAAATATATCGACGTTTTTAGATGACCAATTGTGGAAAAATAAATAAATAAATAAATAAATAATGTGTCCTTACCTGCGCACACAGCTCAGGTAAGGACACAGGTTAATATATTAGTCACATCTGTGTTAGTACAAACAAGAGGACCCGTATTCAGAGTGCAGCGGCAGAATTGTTACGATCCATCAATGGAACAGAATTAGAGGAATGACAGACCAGACACAAAAGATTAAAGCAAACAAACAACAAACAACAACAAAACACGGACATCCACCAGGAGCAGCGATGCAAATACCAGAAAGGGAAATCAGGGGTTTGAAGCCCAAGGAGTCAAAGCAAAGATGTGACTCCCAAAGGCGACGCAGCGGAAACAATCAATACTATGAAAGAGCAGGAACACAGAATCAGATCAGTTGTATTTCAAAATAAAACAGGAGAATAAAAAAACTCATTCATTTAAGTGAACACATCCGAAAACTTTTTCAAACATCACATTTTTCCTGTTGAACGGACACCAAAGTAAAACATGCAAAAACATCATCCTGACACAACCCTCCCATTTACCCGGGCTTGGTACCTGCACCAGATTCATCTGGTAGCACTAAGGACCTCCCCTAAGGGTCCAGCCTGGATTTCTGCCACGCCCTCTTTTACCTGGCTTCCAAACTCAAGTCTCCTGGAACAAAGTCAATCGTGTAACCGCCAAACTGTCACGACTGTACTCTTAAATTGGTTGAATGCATTCTGCACCTAGGCTGGAGGTCCGAGACCGTGATCCTAAAGAGCATAGGGGAAAGCTCCGCCCACTTCCATAAAAGGGTATCAGTCTCCTCGTGCAACAAACACGACTGCCACAGAGATGGCGGAGAAGAAACATCGAGATAATGACAGAGAAAGTGTGAATAACAATAACCTGTACAAACATTCAGAACGATATCATGAAATTTATCTCTGCATGGACCCGCCCCCGAGGGAGCAGTGGGCGACCCGGTTGAAGACCGCGGGGAGCTGAGGGGAGTTGCTCAAGGACCCACGGCATGTTGTGTCAATGGCTAGACTTGAACCCCTGTCTCCCGTTGAGCTAACGCCGCCCAATGGCAGCGGAGCAACGGGCTCATAATATTCTTCAATAATGTCAGCGGTTCTGAGGTGGAGGTGGTTCTGCAGCAGGTGCAGGAGGTGATTACGTGGAGTCAGTGGACGATACTCAGTAAAATAACAAACGCGATGCGTGGGACGATGTTACGCTGGAGGCTCAACAGAAGAAGAGAAACTAACATGTTTCGATCTCGAGGCTGACGTTACAAAAGTCCAGCCAGAAGACACAGAACACTGACGGGGAACCGTTCCCTCTACATTCATCAGAGATGGACCTGACACAGATTATATAACTAACCACTGCTGGTTCACCTTCCAGCCGCACCTCTGACCTCGGACGCGTCCGCAGATTCATCCACACTCGTCAGAACCTCTGACCCACTTCATGAAATGAATGAAAATGTGAGAAAATGAAAGACAGGCAGTGAAAGTCTTTGATCAAGTATAAGCTGTAAACCTCTTTCTTTAATTACACGCCATCAATTAGTCAGCTGACGACACCAGAATAATTGTTCAAATGATGACGTTTACTGTTATTATAAATCATTATGAATGGAAAACAAGTATTATTGTTATTGATTATTCTATCAAACAACAGTTTCATTGAATAAAAACACAATCAGGGATTATTCATCACAAACATGTTGTTGTTTTTACGGCCGTTAGCCGTCCATGATTGTAGCATCGCTCACGCTAACTGCTCTTAATCGCCCCCCGCTCATTAAGGACAAGACTCCTGAGAGTGAGATAAGCAGCTGATTGTAGACCCACGGCTATAACGACCCCAAAGACGTCCAGGCGGTGGACAAACACTCAGCGGCTACCAACAGATCATTACTGCTGTGGGCTGAGGACAAATCCTCAGGGACCCTTGAGGTCCCGATGGTGGCGAGACAGAAACCCCTGAGGGTAACAGAGGGTCTTCAGCGTCTTTGATCTTCCTCTAAGACCCCCATCTGAGACTGGAATCTAAACGTTGTTGGTCTCTGCTCTTCATCAGACAGAAAACCTCTCATTGGTTGTTTACGTTGGCTTTTTGACAGACAGCATGAAGGTAGAGCAGCATGTCTCCCCGGACGTGAACCTCTGTGTCCCGTCCCTCTGCCTCTCGACATCTCCCTTCCTCCAGCCTCGGGTGGGCTTCATCCAGAAGCCTCGGTGGGCTTACAGTGTTTCCTTTACATCCTGCTCAGGTTGAAATTAGACACATTTTGAATATGATGAAGATGAAGATAGTGTTTCCTATTACCTGAGAAGAGTCCCCAATCCCCTGCGTTGTATGAGCAGCAGCACCCCCCATTACTGGACCCTTTAAATAGTTTTTTCATAAAGAAAGCCCCCCCTAGCGAGTCAAATATAAACTTTAGAGTGATACATGATAAATACAAACTATATCTCCTCGACTCGATTCATCTGCACCAACTTTGCATTAAATGGAACCAACGGTTGAGAAAGTATGGTTCTAGTGTCTGACCTATCCCAAAATCACTCCAGTTCTTCCTTACACTGAGGTGTATGTCGGTCTGAAAGGACTTTCTCCGTATCTCCAGCATAAGTGAAGTTCTTGAAGGTGGTCTCTGAAAGTGTCCATTATGTAAATATGTCCGTCCTTTTAACCCGCTCAAACAAACTGACCTCAAATAAAAATAGCGAAGCTTCACTGGTCACAAAACGTTCTCGTACGGACGTGAGATACTCACCTGTCACCGCTGGTGCCCCGTCAATCCCACGCCGAGGGGCCGCCCTTCAGTATGGCGTCCTTGTCAGCTGTCAAACAGTGTCTGTGGATCAGCAGGCCGGTCTGTGGTGACTGACTGGAGGCTTGTGTTTTTATTATCCAGGCGTCTGACAGCAAAACTAGCGAGTGTTTATTATTTGCCGTTTACGGCTGTCCTGTCAGACTTTAGCGCCGATTCTGTGAAGATTTGATCCCAAGGAGAATTTATTCCTGAATGAGTCTGAGTAAAATCTCAACCTTTAGCTGATGATGGGATACTATTCCTCAGGTCCGTCATGACTCAGCAGATCCAGACTCTCTGCATTATTAAAGATATTTAACGGATTGAATTCAATCTGTTGGTAACTATGACCTCATGTTCTGACGCTCTCTGACGTAGAGCAAAACAGAAAATAACGATAATCAATCGGTTTGACATATTTTATTTGACGAGCAGTGCTTTGAACACACACACACACACACACACACACACACACACACACACACACACACACACACACACACACACACACAGACATACACACACACACACAAACAGACATACACACACACAGACATACACAGACAGACAAACAAACATACACACCCAAACACACACACACAGACATACACACAGACACACACACACACACAAACACAAACAGACATACACACACACAAACAGATATACACACACACAAACAGACATACACACACACAAACAGACATACACACACAGACAGACAAACAAACATACACACCCAAACACACACACACATTCACACACATTCACACACATTCACACACATTCACACACATTCACCCACATTCACACACATTCACACACACACATTCACACACACAAACAGACATACACACACACAAACAGACATACACACACAGACAGACAAACAAACATACACACCCAAACACACACACACATTCACACACATTCACACACTATTCACACACATTCACACACATTCACACACACACACAAACAGACATACAAACACACAGACATACACACACAAAAACAGACATACACACACACAAACAGACATACACACACGCAGACATACACACACACAGACACACACACACACACACACACTCATTCACACACATTCACACTCATTCACACACATTCACACACATTCACACACATTCACAAACGTTCACACACATTCACACACATTCACACACATTCACACTCATTCACACACATTCACACACATTCACACACATTCACACACATTCACACACATTCACACACATTCACACACATTCACACACATTTACATTCACACGCATATTCTTTGGTTTAAACAATGACTCATAGTCTCTTTCTTGGATTGTTTTCAAATTGTATTCCCACACAGACCTAAGTGCGAGGAAGAACTGAAGTGATTTGGAGAATGGTAGGGGGATTTTTTTTTACTCTAGGGGGAGCTTTATCCTTTTTTCCAACAAATCTTCACATTTAATTTGAGGAGTTCAATCAGGGGATTGGTTGTACAACACAGGGGATTGGGGACCTTTCAGGCATGTACCCTCGCGTTCAGGGAAAACAGCATGGATCTAGATTAGTACCGGGAACAAAATTCCTTGTGAAGTTACCCTCAACGACTGACAGTTATTCTGATGACGGCCCAAGTGAAAAGCGAAGGAACCGGTTCTTCAATCGGTTTCCCACCAAACAGAAGAGGCTTGAGGTTTTAACCGCTTTCGTTTGTAAAAAAATATAATGGATTTAATAATTCGACCTTAACTCGGCCTGGATACGAAACATTCATCCCACCTCCAGCAGATTCCTGACGTCGCCCTCGCCCACGCTGACATTTCCGTTCGGATGGCTGTTTGGACTGGAGGGTGACCTTTTCAGCGAACTACCCCTGCTGATGGAAGGGTCTGGCTGTCGCGGCTCCCATTAACCCTCCGTCCCCGCCTCCACGGGGCCACGGCTCTGTTATGTCAAGATAAAGAAAAAGATCACTCAGCCTCACACGGGCCCCATTCCACTTTTAATCAAACAAGCGTGCGGGGTTCAAACGGCGAGCGCCGACACGCGTATGCATTAGATCCCCGGGGCGGAGAGGAAAGAGAACGGAGTTTACGGCGGGAGAGCTGAAAACATCATGGCGGCTATGTTAATATGCTCAGTGGAGCGCCCATGAATGAGGCGATGGAGGTATAAGTCATTGACGTTTTCATTAAATTGTTGTCAGGTAGATCTTCGCCTCGCCGCCGAGCCTGACGTACGAGGACGTGTCTCCAAACATCACCCACGAATCGCCCGACGCACAGAGCAGCGTGGCGCTTGACGGGATGGAGTAATAGTGCTGGTGAGAATCATAAAGGGATTACTCTGATACTCGCCGAAGCCTCGCATTAGCACCTAAACTCATTACCGTAAAGAAATTTAAACGGCTGCAAATCAATTCGCCAGAACTGGAGAGAATCTGTCCCGAGCAGAACTGGAGCGGTTGTGATATTTAAAGGTCCAAAGTTCCTCAAACGGTGCATTTTAGGACTGAAGAGTTTGAGGAGCTTCTAGATTACTATTAAAGGAACAGTTTGCTGAAAAATGAAAAGTCGACCATTTACTAACCCCACCCTGATGGAGAGCCGGGGGGAGTTTCTGGATTAACCCTTTAACGCTCAACTCTTTGGTTGATCCCGTTTTAAGTCTCTGCCACTTTTTTACTGAACCTGGTTAGAGTATGACCCAGGGGTAAAATCTATATCCTAAAGAGCAAGGGGCCAAGAACGGAGCCCTGGGGGGCCTAAAAGATAAAGCGGCCAGCGAGGAGATGATTGAAAAAGACTTAGACGTTTTAAAGCCTGTGAGGAATCACTAAACAGAATTAAATAACTTCATACAAGCAGAAAAATGTCTTTTAAGGGTCACAGAGTTTTCTAAAGAGATTCCACTTAAAGTGAATAAAGTAAAGTGGAGATAATCGAATTAAAGACTATTTTCTATGGAATACAAAACGTCTTTGTTTCTTTTGTCACTAGTCAAAGATAAGCGTGACCAAACTATTTGTCATGTTATGGTAGATTCAAAGTGTCTAAAATATTACATTTATAAATGCTCAAAATTCAAAATGAAACATGTGACGGTGAGGAAGTTCAATCGAAACATGTCCGGTCTTACAAACCAAAGGTCAAAGGTGATGATGCTTTTAGGTTTACATCAAGGTGTCTTCAGGTTCTGACTTCTGCTCGCAGTGTGGGAGGGGCATGAAAGAGAAAGAATAAAACATGCACACGAGTATCAGCGACTAACACACGCTCGCCATTTTTCATCAAACTGTTCCTGTAATAGCAATCTAGATCACTACCACTAGAAATCTTGGTCTAATTCTGGACTTGGACCCGAGTTCTAACAGCCGTATTAAGACCGTTACAAAGACCGCCTACGGTCACATGAAGAATAGGGTCAGAACCAAAGGACTGATGACTCAGCAGGATATGGAAAACTAGTCCATGCATTTGATTTCAGCCGACTCCACGACTGTAACTGAGTCTTAACGGGTCTTCCTACGAAATGGATCAGAACACTGCAGTTGATTCAGAACGCTGCTTCTAGGATCCTATAGTGGTTCACATCGGTCCAGTTCTGAGGTCTTTATACTGACTTCCTGTCTCTTAGAGAACTGATTTTACAATCCTGCTACTGGTCTGCAAAGCACCAAACGGTTCAGAACCAGAATAAATCTCTCATCTTCTGCTGCGCTCTGAAGCATTCAAACCTCACAGGTCGTCTGGGTCGGGTCTGCTCAGTACCCCCAAATCAAAGCTTCAAACTTTATTTGCTGCTGCCTTTTATTAAATCTTTAAATGTAAAAACGTTATTTTTACATTTTTTAATCTTTCTTAACGTTTAAAAACAATTTTTGCTTAAATTAATAAAGTTTTTTTCTGCTTTGGCTCCTTCAGACGTTTCCATGTCCTCCTGTCATCTTCATCTTCCTCTGTCACACCAACACCATCCAGAAACCTCCTCTTGGCTCCTCCCCTTCTTCTCCTGCCTGCAGCTCCATCTCCAGCATCCCTCTACCAGTAGATCCACTATCCCTCCTCTTCACGGGTCAGAACCATCTCAGTCTGTCCTCTCTGACTTTGTCTCCAGGACGTCTGACCTGGACTGTCCCTCTGATGTCTCCTTCCTGATCCTGTCCTTCCTCCTCACTTGTGTTGTTGAAGTCCTGAGATCCTAAATGGACTTACGTTATTAAGTGCTTCTCAGGGATGTAACATCATTTCTTCAGTATTTGACATTGACTGTGTGAACAGAACCCGTTGATCCCGCCTCGCGGCTCATGTGGATGTTTAGTTCTTCCCTCAGACGGCTCCGGCGCTAACACTCGTAGCTAAGAGGCTGAAGTTTAGACTTCAGCAACATGAAGAGGGGAAGATGGCATATTTTCAAGTCCGTTTGGGAGCTGCTGGTTCCTGGAGGTTCCTGGTTCTCCTCCCACCTGTATTTTCATCACATTTGCATGAATACGAGAAAATAAACACAACAACAACATCGTTGGGAGTCATTTTAAATTTTTTTCGGATCCAAAATGGACCTTTAGTCGGTTCTTGAACCATCCAGAATCAGAGCGGACTTCACCTAAGGAGCAGCATCATGACGTCGGTTCTGTTCTTAATGGGAAGTTTCAACAGAAATTAAAGCCTCGCCATCAGAACAACATGAAGACTCGTGAGACGTCCGGCAGAACCTGGGATTCAACTCAGCTTGGCGCCTCCAGCCCTCTTCCCAGCAGCGGCAGAGGGTTGGCGGTACTGCCAATGAGCTTCAGGGCCCCCCATCCCCGCCAACATCGGACCGCTTGACCACCTGAGGGCTCCACAGACGACTGAACCTTTTAAAAAGGACCTAAAACTTTCCTTTTTAGCAGAACCTGTAACTTTTAATTAACATTGCTGCTTTCTGGTCATGTTTTTATATAGTTATTATTTTATTTTTTTTATTGACCACATAGGTAAACGGGAAAGTCCAAATAAAAGACAAATATGGTGGATCTATTTTTTAATCATCTCTTGATTGCCACAAAGGCCAATTTAGATTGGGTTTATAACCAAGCGTTTAAATTTAAGAAAAAAAAGACATGAGCTGGAGACTTGCCGTCCTGGACCCGTTCAGGAGAAGACCAGGTCCAGTAAGCAGAAGAACTCTTCACAAATCTGCTGTTGGTCAGCTTTCCTCGCTTAAAAATGATTTATTTCTGATGTTTAGAATTAATGTTTGAGGCCAAAGGATCGCATCCCATTCCAGTACGCAGGGTTTTTTCCAGAGGGTGGTGTCGACTCAGCATCCACCCTGATCAGATCATTGAACCCACTTAATTGGCTCCGTTCTACGTGAAGGAGCGGCGCTTCAACACTCAGGTCCTTTCACGTCTGAGCGAGGAAGGGTGAGACGTGGGTTTCCACTCTTATTTGGTCACGACCCACGACTGTACTGTAGGTGGGGCTGTGGAATACAGCCCCCCTTTGGGTTAAACCCCCCCCATGCATCAGACACTGAAGTCTATCGTGAGTTAATCTCCTGCTCTGTTCTACGATCTGTTGTCAACGACTCCCTGAGAAATCCAAAGTCACTGGGTCGGGGTAAGAACCCGACCCAACTCCAAACCTGATGGGAGCAAACCCCCCCCCGCTCCAGAGGGGGAACATAGCCTCTGACATTTTATCCAGTGACGCTTGTCATCTCTTTTACATCTGGAGTACTTCAATATTTTATAGTCTGCGTCCATTACCACCTCCTCCCTCTGATCGCTCCTTCTCCTCCCCATCCTCTTTTCTCCTTCTGCCTCTTCTCATGATCCTCCTGTGTCCACCCTCAAGGCTTTCCATCCACTTCTCCCCCCCCATAGAACTCACTGTCACAATTTAGGCCTCTCCCTTCATCATATCCTTTTCCTTCATCCCCCCCCTTCCTCGTCACTCTTCCTCTTCCTCTCATGAATTCCACAAATCCTTCTCTGTCGGCGATGACTGCTCTCCTACACTTCACTTCCTACTGTTCTTCCACATTTCCCCCCCATCCCCTCATCCCTCATTCTGCTCCTCACTCTCCCAGCAGGGGAGCGGCGCGTCCGCCGGCGGAGACGATGATTCATGATTGACTGGCGAGGGAGAAGGAGACGTATTAATCAAGGGGCGGCGGCAGAGCGCCGCCATGATGCAAATGGAGTGTTAATTGAGTGCTGGATGGCTTTGAATTATGGCGCTGGCTTCTCAATTCAATCAATGCACATCACAACAACGGGCTGACAGCGCGCCTTCACATTATTGGATACATCCCATAATGCCATGATGCTTCTTTTGACTTCTTTGTGTTCTTACGGTGACAGCAAACGGTGGCTGTTGGCAGCGGCGTCTCACAGAGGAGACGTGATGTGGGAAAGGTCACAGGACGCAGAATCCATCTCCGAGGTTTTTCTCTGCGTTGTTTATATCTGAAGATTGTTTATATCTGAAGACGAGCGCAGTCAACGGAATGGAATGATGATGTGTTTATTCAGCAGGAGGAATTAAGACAAATGAGCTGCCATGTTTGTTTGTTTCGTCAGTTTCTCCGTCAGGAAACGGAATATTTTTTCTCTTTAGTGGCTAAAACTTCAGAGCTGCATTAATTATTGTTTGATGGAGAATTAGAGCGAAATAAAACACGACTCTGACATTTTCCTCCAGTCGTCAAGAGTCTCAGCACATTTAGATCCTTGCTTTGGTTTGCAGCTCAAGGTTTCCTTCGTGTTCCAAACAGGAACATCTGAGAAGAAGCTGCTGGGTTCTAATTTTCCTCTGCCGGCCTCTCTGTGAGGAGTCTGCATGTTCTATGCCCGTGTTCTCCCCGGGTTCTCTCCGGGTTCTCTCCGGATTCTCCCCCGGTTTTCCCTGAGTTCTCCCCGGGTTCTCCCCGGGTTCTCCCCGGCTTCTCTCCGGGTTCTCCAGTTTCCTGCAGCAGTCCAAGAACCTGCAGCAGAGGTGAACTGGTGACTCTAAATGTTCCGTATGAGTGGAGAGATAATGGACCCAAAATTGGACAAAATTGTGATTTTGAGCCCAGAGAGTGATTTTGGCTACAAATACCACCTCCGTCCATCAGAGGGAGCTACAGGCTCACAGAACCAACCTTTGGCTGTGACATAAAAATAGGGTTTTATTCAAATCTGTTCACTGTAGACATAATGTAAAAACAAGGACTATGGGCCTCATGGTGAGCAGAAGTTTTACTTTATGACTACTTATATTTTATAATTTGCATAACAGGTCGTGTCGCCATGGCAACTCAGACGCTCAGCCATTTCTCAAAGGCGCAGTGAGGAAAAGAAGGAGCTGACGTCAGCCGATCGGTCGAGCCGCTGCTTCCACCAAACGACAGCTTCAATCCGCCGACCAAAATTTCTGACACGTCTGAAAACTTTCAAAATTATACGACGGCGGTCCGGCAGCTGCTGCTCCGCCCTCGTGACCCCAGTGTACTGCACGACAAACGACACCGGACCAACACCGCCGGTCCTGAGGCCCACTGGCAAGCGTGAATTTTGCTCAAATCGTACAGCTTTACTGCTGAACTAGCTCCGCCCCTCCACCCAACACATGAACACATACACACACATGCAAACACCTACTCCACTCCATGTCAACAAACATCTGACGTTCCCACCGACGCCTCCTCCTCTCACACATCATGCAGCGTCTAATTGGGCTCCGGCAATAAAATCTAATACTTCTATCATTAACAGAGCGTCAGGTTGTTACACTAAACGATCCTACGGGGAAAACAGATCAGAAAACCCCGGATCTCACCTCCTAGACGAAAGTTGTTTCCTGCCATTACACCCAAATCCACAGGATTAGGAGGAGTTTGAAGGTGGCGAGGAGGAACGCCAAGAACCGCTGCCAGCAGCTGCGTTCAAAAACCACTTTTGTGCAGGAAAGTATGAATAATGAGGAGGGAAATGAGTGTTTGGTGCCGAGAGCTCTCAGTCATTTATAAGCATGTGCAGAGATAAACAGCTGCATTGTTCAGGGAATCAGACTCCAACATCTACGTGAAGGTCTTCACCACAGACAGCACAGACGGGGTCAGTGGGAGGAGCTCCACAGCAAACCCAGATGAAGGAAAAAGCCTTTGACATGTTTTTATTCATAAAAATGAATGATAATTGGGTATGCAGTCATGACTCTTCATGTTGATGGAAAGCATCCGGTAAACGACCTCCCAGCCTCCCGCCTTTCCTCAAAGCAGCGCGAGGAATCCCTCTTTGATCACGTCCACTTAGTTCTTAGTCGCTAAAGTGAGGCACGAACCAAAACCTGACTGCACCAGTCATTTATTCACTGGCAGAGTCAATCTAAATGAATCTGCTTGTTGTCTGATTTATATTCCTTCTGCTTCAAGTTGTTCATCGCCGGATAATCCGGTGGGGAAAATGAAAGAGAGACAGGAAGTAATGAGACCGTGTCGACCGGCCTTCACTGAAGTTTCCCGGCCGGCATACAGAGCAACAACCGTCCGCGGTGACTAATGACGAGTCAGCGAAAACACAAGCCAGATCCCTGTGAGAAGATAGCGAGCCGAGAGGCTGCAATGAATGCAGCCGGCTAGAATAATGAAAGTGAAAGAGACGCATACATATCGCTCCAGTAGAGGATCCATTAATCTTGTCTCCACTTTCTTCAACCCTCTCTAATTACAGCGAGTCTGTTCTGAAAGATGTGAGCTTAACCACTAATTATCCTCCATGGAAGTGTCCTACGGTCCAAGGAGGCGCCGCCGCCCAAACCACTAATCCATTTCCTCCACGCATCTTCTCACACCGCTATCGCCAGCCGCTTTTCAGATCCATGAAGGAGCGAGTCATGTAGGAGCGAGTCATGTAGGAGCGAGACGTGTAGGAGCGAGTCATGTAGGAGCGAGTCATGTAGGAGTGAGTCACGTAGGAGCGAGACGTGTAGAAGCGAGGCATGTAGGAGCTATCTCATGTAGGAGCGAGTCATGTAGGAGCAAGACGTGTAGGAGCGAGTCATGTAGGAGCGATCTCATGTAGGAGCGAGTCATGTAGGAGCAAGACGTGTAGGAGCGAGTCATGTAGGAGCGATCTCATGTAGGAGCGAGTCATGTAGGAGCAAGACGTGTAGGAGCGAGTCATGTAGGAGCGATCGCATATAGGAGCAGATCATGTAGGAGCGAGTCATGTAGGAGCGAGTCATGTAGGAGCGAGTCATGTAGGAGCTATCTCATGTAGGAGCGATCTCATGTAGGAGCGAGTCCAGTTTTTATTCAGCATGAAGTAAAAATGTTCTCCCCATCTTTGTTCAACCTTTTGAGTCATCTTCATTCCAGCTGACTCCCTCGGGTTTCACACGTCTCTGGTTTCAGGTCGGTTAGCCTCGGTTCTGAGCGGGACAGTTGGGTCAAAGGAGACGAAAAACCTCCATCCAACAAAAGTTTTGGTTTGAACTGTAAGCGGCAGAGTTTATGAACGTCCCTCTCTTTTTAACATTAATTCAGTAATAAAAAAACACAAATACAAACTAATTATAAACGGGTCCAATCATAAAGACATAAGGGAGGTTATTGTCGTAACAGCTCAAGCGTCTCAGGAGAAACACGGAGGCATAAATGGAGACAATGTCCCCTCAGAAGAAGATGGTTCCTGGTTCAAACCCATCTTCAACTCCAGTTCTTCCTCACACTGAGGTGTCTGTGTGTAGTTTGTGTGTTCTTCCTGTTAGTGTGGCTTCTCTCTGGATTCCTTTCACAGTCCAAAACATGCAATAAAACTATCTCATACAACTATATCATATATATACATACATGTATCTTTACGTCTAACTCTATCTCTATGGCTATATCTACATCTATCTCTACATGAATCTTTACATATATCTCTATCTCTATGTCTATTTCAACGTCTATCACTATCCCTACGTCTATATCTATCTGTACATCTGGGATAGGCTCCGAATGTAGAGATAGTTGGAGTACCATCTCTACATCTATCTATGTATATCTCTATCTCTACATCTATATATACATCTATCTCTATCGCTGCGTCTTTCTCTATCTATATGTCAATCTGTACGTCTATCTCAATCGCTATGTTTATCTCTTTATCTACATCTATCTCTAACTCTATGTCTATAACTATCTCTATATCTATGTCTATCTCTATGTCTATGTCTATCTCTATGTCTATCCCTATGTCTATCTCTATGTCTATATCTATGTCTCTGTCTATCTCTATGTCTATCTCTATGTTTAACTCTATGTCTACCTCTATCTCTATCTCTATGTCTATCTCTATGTCTATCTCTATGTTTACCTCTATGTCTACCTCTATCTCTATCTCTATGTCTATCTCTATGTCTATGTCTATCTCTATCACTATGTCTATCTCTATGTCTATCTCTATCACTATGTCTATGTCTATCTCTATGTCTATCTCTATGTCTACCTCTATGTCTATCTCTATATCTATGT
>JBBDHG010000145.1:697500-727500 GCA_037951165.1 Lophius americanus | reverse complement strand
GCTCACTATTTGGCAAGCAGCAAGCCTTTATTTCACTTTATATTAAATGTTTTATAGCAGCTCATTAATTATTTGTAAAGAATTCACAACTTAGTGAAGGATGAAACAGGATTATGTTCAAGTATCTTATGTTTATTTATGGAATTTCTAACCTCATGTCTTCATGTTCTGGTTTGTGCATGACCTGACGGAGTTCTGATCCGATGGTTCAAACTGTCAGTTCCAATCAAATGTGAATCTCATTTAGGACCACATATGAAAGTGGCTCTGATCCAAACAAAAACACCAGAGTCCATGTGGTTTGTGCTGTTCACACTGAGTCACACAGGAGCAAGAAAACCGATGTGACCCCAGTTTCTCATGCAAAGTGAACGTAGCCTCATTTGGACCGGCTGGAGACACATTCCTCCCCAGAACCTGAAATTTCTTCAAAGAAAGTTCATGAGAGCAGTCATTAGGGGAGGTACCGACAGAATTAACTGACAGAAGTAAGATGCCTTCAGTGACGGGTTCTAAACGTGAGTTATAGCCCCTAAAGTTGGGGATATTTATTGAAATTAACAGGTTAGCTAAAAATGATATCATGTCAAATTTAAGACCACATACCCTTCAGTGTGAGGAAGAACTGGAGTGTTTTTGAGAACATTTCTGACACTAGGGGGAGCTTTATCTCCAAAATTGTCAGGCTATAATGACGCAACCATTTGTCCCGTTTTAATCCAAATTTAGCGCAGATGAATCCGTCTATCATGTAAATATCGTATTTGTACCCACTAGAGGGAGCTTTCCTACAGAAAACACAGTTTTTCAGAGACAACTCAAAAACTTTCTCATGGATCATTGTCCAATTTTATATTTCTGACACTTAGTGGAGCTTTAGCTTCAAAAGTTTTCAGTTTCAGCCGTTTATCCGACTGATTTAAAACTTGGAGTAAATGACTGGACTCCCAGAGAGTCCTCGAGTCTATACGTCACATTTGACTCTGAAACTTAATATTTGACCCACTTTCTCCATGAATAATACTGTGTTCATAAACTTCTCATTTAATTTGAGACCTTCAATCAGGAGGGATTTGCTTGTACAACGCAGGGGATTGGAGACTTTTTCAGGGATATGTCCTTGCTGCTGGGGACAAAAATTGTCGGAGCAGTTTTCTCTTATTTTCATTCGGTCAAGTCAAGCTGAGACACACGTGAGGTAAATCATGGCTGCTGCTCCTTGTGACGAGGCTGGGAAACCGTTCTTGCATCTCTTGTATGTCCCAGTCAGGTCTTGTTCCAGTTTGGTTCTGCATCAAAAGACCTTTGAAGAAACATTTGGAACCATTAAGAGACATCAGAGTATTTTCATGCTGCTGGCATTCGTCGCTACAGTCGATTATCCACGCTCTCATTGTGAGAGGCAGGCACATTTCACCAAATACAGGCTCTGCTGTCTCGGTCGGCGTGGGCAGCAAACATTAAACGCCCACGTCTGAGATCAATCAAGAATAAATGCCTTTCATGCGAAGCATGTAAGAACATCGGATACGCAGCCAGGAATTTTGACGAATAATGTTTGATTCACGCTGCTTTGCTTATTCGGATGATTTCAGAGGGAGCTGTAGGAGGTGTTTCAGAGAATCCGTCGTTCTTCTTCAGCTCTAAAGTTCTGGCCCAGGGCACGTTTTTACATTTAAGGAGTTTCTGTTGAGTTTGTTCACTTTGTTAAAAGTTAGTTAAGTTTGTTTTGGTCATAGCCTACATTTGTATAAGTTACCTCTTCATGTATCTCCGTCTTCAGGATCATTTCTTCAGCCACGCCCCCTTTGATCAGCATAAAAGACTTTGGCAGGAAAAAAGACGCTTTTATGCAGACGACTCTTTGATGTCCGTCACCGTCTGATATATTAAAGCACGGACCCACATCAGACGTTTATATGCTGTCTGTGGAAGAAATACTGACAAAAAAAGATTTAAGGCGTTAGTGCAGTGGGTGGGTTTGTGTTCTCAGCCCGACTCTCCGCCTCCACTCCTCTTCACCCACCAGTGGGACGATCCTGTAGCTGATGACGCTGCTGATCAGGACATTGAGGCTATGAAACTGTAAGCTCCTAGCGAGGTGATGGCGGTGACGGCGGCGGTGCGTTGTGATTACGTGCAAACTGTTTCACTCAGACGGCAGAAGCTTCCGGTTAGTCCAACCCTCCCGGTAATCCAACACTCCTGCTGCTTCAACCCTCCTGGTGGTTCAACCCTTCTGGTATACCGAGCTTCTGTGTACTCCAATACTCCCAGTACTTTAAACCCTCCCGTTAATCCAACCCTCACGGTACGCTAACCCTTCCTCCACCAACCCAAAAACATGTTATTTTGGTGAAGTGTTGACTCTACATAGCCAGTAGGTTTGAATGTCAACATGTATTGATGGTATTCCTACATGGGGGCCATGTCATTAACGGGAAACTTCCCAACGAATGTCAGTTGGGAGAGGCTCCAGTCCCTCCAAACTCGGCCAAGAGTAACCTGGCCATAACAGTGTTGTCCTCACACTCTGATCACTCCCTTTCTCCAAAATATACTCCTGGAGTTCTATTGTGAAATGAAACAGATCCTCTTTTGATGTCTTTGCCTTTGGTTTTTAAACTGGTTGCCAGCTGGGATTGGCTCCAACCTCTCCATATAGTCAATGAATGGATGTTCTGCTGGGTGTCATGTGTTTGTGTTTGCATAAGCTCTCAACTGTACTAAAAGGCAGTGCTGTTGTCATAAAGGCTGTGAATACACTTTTCCTCACGGTTAAGAACAAAGAGAACTCTGAATGCTGTTTTTTTGGACTCCCACTGCCAACTGTGAGCAATTTAATTTGAATCTGAGTGGGTACGGAGCTTTCTCTGGCTTGATCTCAAACATCAACACACCTGTTCGCTCACACACCAAGTGAACTCCCACTCTGGTGTATCACTATGGCAACAGGAAGTGTTCAGGAAGTAAGGTGATGGTGAGTGTCCTTATTAACTAAGTGAGTTATAACAGCAGACATTCCAACCATCCGCAGAACCCCCTCATTATAAAACGTTTTACCGCGTAGCCCTCCGAGTGAGGCGGCCCTTCATCACTGAACCCTGCTGTTCATCAGGAAACTCGCCGCCTGTTGCTGATCTCGGGGCTTGATGGCTTCATACGATGTTTAGATCTCGCCTTGAGAGCACCAACGCCAGGAGTTATAACTGCAACTTTTCTATAACAGGCGTCGATAAAGGAGCTAACAAGTAAACCTCTGAAGATGAGTCAGAGATTATATTTTATATCATATACAAAACACTGTCACAGCAATAATTGTTCACAGTGTCAGCTGCAGGGGTCGGTAGAGGCACCAATCGCAAAGTTGTCGTTTCGTGAAGCAGTTCATTCATTCATTCATTCATTCATTCATTATCCAGAGTTAGGCTCACGGGGGATGGAGCCTATCCAAGCTGACATTGGATAATTTCATGACATCTGACAACTGTTGTTGTGAATTGGTGCTGTATAAATAAAGATTGATTGATTGATTGATATTGTAGTAAATTCAGTTAATAGAATTTATTTCCCCCTATAATCAGCAGGAGGAGGGATGGATTCGGTCCGTCCATCATCTTTAGTTTACGGAGCAGAAACTCGTTCACAGCCTTCACAAACATTCTGATTCTGATTCAACTATCAGTAAGTTCTGAAGCGGTGCTTTTGATTATGATGTAGTTTTTCTATTTTCATGGTTAGGACTTAGACTTTGACTCATGCTGCTGTTGGTTTTGTTCCTGGAGCAGGTCTAAAGTAAAGTTCAGTCATGGACTGAAGATTGTTTTAAGTTGGACTGTACTGGAAGCCAAGAGCGGCCATGGTGGTAATTATTTATTTCATTATATTATCTCAGTTACAAGTTATATAATGTCATTATCCTGACATGCATTCTAAGAACGGATCGGTTAAAAATATCCTACTTGGGATATTTTGAAACCCGGTGCTGGGTCTAAACGTGGCCGACCAACAATTTGTTTTAACACACTGGTTGGCTGAGGGCTCTGACCCCGTGTGTTGGGTTGGGTTTTATACCCCGAAATGGGCGTGATTTTATTGTATCATTAAAGTAACATAAAGTAAAACTAAAACATCCCATCTTATTAGACTTAAGTGGAGTTCAAATATTAAGAAAAGCCTTGATTAAAATAAACTGGTATAAAATGCTGCATCTCTAAAACAACATAATCCAACGGTCCTCTTCATTTCTCTAACTGCTTATCCTGTGTGAGACATAAATCCTCATGAATTAATCTGGTGTACGGTGGATATCTTCTGAGCTGCATGTTTTAACATCTTACCGTTTAGTTACCTGCCTGAGAAGAAAGGTCAGAGATCAGGTCAGGTGACCTTCTACATAACCGGGGTGAACTAGATAAGAGCTGCGACTTCAGGTCTCATCTCCATCCCATTGTTCTGGGCTACTCACCAACAATCTCCCAGAATCCCCAGCAAATCCTCGTTCAGTCCGCCGCTCGTCTACCATCCGATAACCCCGCCCCTCTCCCTCACCAACCCATAACAAGATGGTCGCGTTTAGTAACGCACTGATTCACGTGTTCCGATGCTCGTAAGGGAGACAAGGGGCATTTCAGGAAACGGGCTGAGCAGAAACTCAGAGTTGGTTAAGCCTGAGACGAGGTAAACTCTGGGTTTTTTCCCTTCTAGAAAGCAGGATAACTCAAACTCAGAGTTGGTTAAGCCTGAGACGAGGTAAACTCTGGGTTTTTTCCCTTCTAGAAAGCAGGATAACTCAAACTCAGAGTTGGTTAAGCCTGAGACGAGGTAAACTCTGGGTTTTTTCCCTTCTAGAAAGCAGGATAACTCAAGCTCTGAGTTGGTTACCGCGGTTACTTATTCCGTGAACCTATCAGGCAGATCCTGAAGCGTTCCCAGATGAAATATAAACTCCCTCCAGCCAGTTCTGCGTCCCGGATGAACCCAAGATGTGTATTTTATTTCACGGGCGTCAATCAAAGTCTGTTCGTGACATTTCTACCACATCTTTTAGAAAAAATACGGTAAAACTAGTACACACTTTCACTCAGGCAGATATTCCCTCCCTCGCCAGTTTTCCCTCTTTCTCTTATTTTTCTAAACATCTGCTGGTGAGCTCATTCAAACTTGTTGCTCAAATGGCGTGTTGGCGGCCGCGGTGTCTCACTGGTTGCCGTGGTGAATCTCAGTATTTGAGCTCCATTGAAGATGGCTTTGATCGTCCTCCTGCACCAGTTAGAGTTAACTAACTCAGTTAATTCAGATCAGCGGTTCTGAAACCTGGAAAGAGTTTCTCATCTCAGACTAACTGGTGGGTTTTGGCGAGCCTGCATGTTGAAATAACCCGGAGGCGGTGCTAACAGGTGCCGGACGGATGGGCCCTCTTAAACACCTGCAGCTAACGGATCATTTGTTGTGCTTTTAGTGATCATCAGAAGAAAGGCGATGGAGTGAAGACGCCGGAGCACAAAGGCGTGAAATCTCCACTTCCAAACTGCTCTTATCTCTCCACACTTCCATTCCACTATCCAAAGATCAGAAAGGCACTCTGGAATTTAGCCTGCTTGCATAGTCCTGTTAGAGGCTTTATGTCCTCCACTCTTATCTCCACTTCCTTTCTTCTTTCTCTTTCATCTCCCCACATTTCTCTCCCCTCTTCCCCGGCCCTGATCACAAGCTCTGGTCTACCTTTGCTCTGGAGTAAAATCGCTCTGTTCTCCCCAATCTTTCCTCCACATGGATGTGGAGAGGTTTATATATATATATATATATATATATATATATATATATATATATATATATATATAAATATGCTTTCTAGGACTCGCTCGGATCGGCGCAGAGTAAACAGCCTGGCAGCAGCAAAGCAATTTATCTATCTCCCTGCCTGGTTTGACCTCTTTTAGTGGGAAGCAGATTGCCTCTTTAAGTGCATTTTTCAGGGTGAAGCTGGGTTCCTGGTTTGTGTGCAGGTGGATCCGTCGTTTCCGCCCCGTTGGTGCCATGTCAGGGTGTTAGGCCCAGAACCGCAGGAGGCTTTTCTCCCAGATACACAGGGTTTTACTGAAATCTTGTGGCTGTGTCGTCTGTATGGAAGCTGCATGAATCAGAAACGATCCTTCGTTTTCCTTTTGGCTTTTTCTGTATTAAAATCACGTTTTGCAGCCGAAAGCAGAATGATTCAATCCTTTGTTCTTTAGATTTATCTGCAAGATATTCCCTTTAGCTGCAGTGACCCGTGGCAAACGTGACGTATCGCCCCACTCCAGCTTCTGACAGTGTTCCTGAGGAATCTGAGCCGGTTCCTCACGAGGGAAGTCCTCCAGATATGTAATATTCATGTGTTGTTATGCAGCTGCTGCCTGCTTCATATCCAAAGAGATGGTTTCCATCGAGTGGACTTTTAGGACTGCGGACCGCTGATCGATGTGCCTGAGAGGTTCGGTTTCATCTCTCCACAGAACAGCAACCCAGAACTTTTGTGTCTAATCTAGAGGGTTATACAGGAGACAGCTTTTCTTATGATTTTGGTACAGCATTGGTGTACATCTTAGAGTTCAGGCCTGGAGATACTTGTTATCTGAGGTCTCGCTGTTGTAAAAGTAAGTCCAGAAGGTTGACTGATGTGAGTTCTGATGAGCGGTTCTGTTCAGTACATGTGATGAGAGATGTTTCTGATTAGCTCAGTCCTTCATTCCACCACTACCGTCTGCTCCAGTAGTCGGGTCCTTTCTGTCGTCAGTGTAGTGGAAGATGATACTTTGACCCGGTTAACATGACAGCAGTTTAGTGTTTTAAAAAAGTACCACATTCAAAAGACTAGAAAAGTCACTCAAAGAAAGAAAACTTCTGCCAAGGCCCACCAGTACCATATATTTAGGAATCACTCCTGAAGACTCCTCCATTAATGTCTGAGTTATTGCCTTAAACTACCAACAACCCCAAAAAACTAACTAAGTATCTCTGAGATACTCTGTAGCCGCTCGTCTGCTGCATTTTCCACTTCAGCATCTCTGTTCAGCCCAATGAGCCCTCAGCTCAACCCCCTAAAACATCAAAGGAATCAAAGGAACAAAGGCAACAATATCCTCTTTGTGACATCACTACTAGACGCAGTGAAAGACGCAACATAACCACATTTTAAGCCCCTCTAGGATACGTCAAAAACTACCTATGTTTAAAATGTGATGCAAAGACTTCCTGTAGTTTTTCTGTAATCCTGTGCACAAACAGACAAACAAACAAACAAACAAACAAAGAGACAGACAAAATGTTTGTTGTCTTGTAAACAGCCCCTTTAGATTTGTTGTTCTTTGGTGGGACGACAGTTTGTTGATTGTAGGTAGATTTCGATCTGTGGGGGATCTGTCTGGTCCAATGGTTGGAGAACCAGCTCAATGTTGGTGTTAGGATGAAAGAATCAGTGAGTTAAAGTTGGCATCCGCTGCATAAACACTGAAAACAACAACATAAACGATCCAGTCTATGTTTCCTCATTGGTCTCCACATGATGATGCTGCCTTCTGTCAAACACGTCTGTTTCAACAACCTAACCTACAAAAGACATCGCAAGTAATCGTGAAACACGTCAGCCTGAAGCTTCCAGGTAGGACCACCTTCACGGTACATCAGGATGAAGGGCCAGCAGCTCCACGAGCCACGACATGACAATACCCACATTATCATAGTTTTTGTCCTTTTTCCATCAAAAGTAAACTTTTCCACGGGGTCTTGATATCCACAGATGGGAGCTGAAGACTTTTATCCGGTAGATTCCAACAACAGAGCAGCTCCTGGCTCGTTCTCTCTTCTGGTTAAAAATATACGGGGGTTTCATGCTCACGCAATGAAACGCTGCAGCTCCCGGTTAAAAATACGCCGGAAATCTGTCGTCTCTGCTTCTTCCTTCCACGTCTTCATATAACGATGGCAGGCGCTGAGGCGTCTGGGACTTTCTCCCGCGTGGAAGACGATGCTGGAGCCAGGAGGAGGTTGGCGTAAAGAGACATTCCCCCCCATAAAACACAAGAAAACCAAAAGCAGGCGCGTCTAACATTATCTTCAGTTAGATGGATTAAGTGTTACTATTACATACTATACGCCTGGAGTCATAGATTTGTTTAGGGAAGGAGCGAAATAATTAGAAAAGAATGATTGCTGTTGCTTTTTGATGTCGTTCTTAATATATGACATAAGCTTCAGACAACTTTATGGTTTTGACCTTCTGTACTTGAATCACTGAGCAGATATCCTTAAAGCTGCTTCACTACTTCTGTTTCTGTTACTCTTTAAAAGCTGCAATCCATCATTTCATTAGTGTTAGGGCACCAATCAATAACATGTTTAAAGTATAACAGCGGTACAATCTCACACTCCACTGACTTATACTAAAAAAAAAGGTTAATGCTGATTTCATTCGCTGATTAATGCGTCAACAACTTAACAGACAGGATACAGACGGATTTACTTCTCTTTATTACCTCATTAATAATCTCCCCGAAAAAGAAAAATCCTGTTCTACAATATTCCGTTCAGTGATTCCAGCAAGGTCCTCATGGAGCGCAGAACCTCCGGCGGTCAGCAGAAACACATCTGTGAAAAATGTATCTGTTTATTTTAAATCACCTGACAAATACAGATCAGTAGAATTAAGAAACGTTCCTCTTTGAGGACGAAGTCATCAAAGTTAGAGATGTGAATAATTCTGTCTATTAAAGATAAGTTATAAGTGACTCTTCCTCACTTTACTTGCATGTAATGTTCCTCAACCGACCAACTAATCACCCATATAACCAACCAATGATCCAACCCAATAACTAACCAATATCCCCTCTGGCCATATTTTCTCAACCGCTGGGCCGATTTAGTCCCAGTGTGTTCCGTATCGACAGGATGAGATCTATCTTCTTTATAATAATAATACCAATAATAATAATACATTTAATTTATAATGCACTTTACATTTGGATCAAATCTCAAAGTGCTACAAAGTAAAAGCAGATAAAATCATCAATAAAAAATAAAATAATAACTATATAAAAGCCTGACCAAAAAGCAGCAATGTTAATTTAAGTTATAGGTTCTCTTAAAAAAGAAAGTTTTAAGTCCTTTTTTAAATGTGTCAGTCGTCTGTGGAGCCCTGAGATGGTCAGGGAGGGCGTTCCACAGACGAGGGGCAGCAGAACAGAAGGTCCGATCACCCATGGTGCTGAGCTTAGTCCGGGGAAGGAGGAGGCGGTATGAGTGGGTAGAACGGAGGGATCGTGTCGAGGTCAGTGGGGTGAGTAGTTCTTTCAGGTAGGGGGGTGCGTTACCATGGTTACACTGGCGAGGGAGGAGAGAGATCTTATATTCAAATTTATGTCATATTTGATCCATATTTTAATCTCATAGTTCCTACTTTACTTTAATTTGAGGAGTGCTATCAGGGGTAGGCTGTTACAAGGCAGGTGTCTGGGGACATTTCGGGGACAGACCCTTACATCCGGATGGACAGCGTAGGTCCGGGGGTCTCAGTGAGGACTGTGGGACTCTGCCAGACGTCCATCTTCCTCTTTCTTTCTGTAATATTGTCAAAAGTTATTCCTCACTGTTGGGATGTAAAGTCACGTGATCATCTGTTCCAGCGGTGACGTTTTTACGGTACTGCTCGTTCCTTCATCCTGCCTGTAGGACAGAGCGTTGGTTCACGCACCTTCAACACCTTCAGGCGCTGGGATTCTGCTGCTGTGATTGCTCCTGGGTATCCGGCGTGGGGCAGCAGACGGTAAACCTGAAGGTTGAAGACCCTCTGTTGTTCCTTCATGAATTAGTCAGAGCCCGTTCATCACAGGGAAAACGTCCCACTGCCGCCATTGGCTGGCTCCTTCCTCTCTACCTTCCTCTTGCTCCTCCAGGAGCCTCGGCGAGGTTGGAGACTTGTACAATTACTGACCTTTATTTAACCCTGAGCGAATCCGCCTGCATTATTTAAGCCTCGACATTTCATGATGTCACGTTGTTATGTCGTGTACTCTCTCAGAGGTAAACGTATGAATATGGAACGCCTCTGTAGGTCGTCTTCATCATCGTGTTCTGTTTTGCTGCTGATGGACATGGGTGTGTGGTGGCGCCGGGGGGAACTACATACGTACAGGTTTTATAAGATACTTTTGTAAGTACATACACAGTACGAGTATTTTGACCGTGCAGGATTTGGTTTTGTCTCCAGGGATCTGATCCCCGCGAGGACGGCTACATCTGCAGGTGATGAAGATTAAATTTGCATTATATCGACTTTTTTGCTCATTTATCAATCTCTCTGGCGAGCGGAGGAGCGTCGAGTGTTGGCGGGCGAAAGCAGGTCCAGACCCGCGTTGATTTACGTCTACCCACACGGCTGATTGAAAGCCTCGCCGGTGAGGATGGGGTCGCGGTCGATGGCTCAGCAGCCAGCGGGTCTCAAGAGGGTCCAGATTTCCCCGAGGAGGAGAAGAAGCTGTGGTGCAGCTGGAGGTGTCCCTCCATACGAGGGAGCTGAAGTGTTCTTGAGGGACACAGAACTGAGAACGGCGTTCTGCTGAGTGTGCAGATCTGTGGAACCCAGTCAGTTGTGTCTGGATCTGTCCGATCCTCAAAGACCCTTAAACATGAAAAAATAGAATCAAGGCTCAACAGTTTATAGCTGCAGGACGGAGAACTGCAGTTTCGTGTTAGTGGTTAGGGTTGGTGATAACATTAAGTCTCCTGGCAATTTGGGTTCAGGGTTGAAGGTTAAAGGTTAAAAGTCTTCACCGACGAAAAAAAAAAAAACATGAAAAAAATTATTATTTTATTTAATAGCTTAAATACCGTGGACAAATTTACCAAAACATAACAAATGGTTTGGTTAAGTATGTTTTTAAAGAGTAAAAAAGCTCAAACTATGTTTTCAGGCATGTTTGTCAAAAAACATTTTTTTTTTTATTATTTGCTCATTTTTAATTACATGATACTGTTTGTTACTCTTTTTTTATTTAAGATCCTACTAAAGGAATACAACTTTCTGGATAGCCAGGGTTACTCCTCCTCAGTGGTTCCTTCGACCTGTGGTGTCCTCCAGGGCTCCGTCCTCGGCCCCTTACTCTTTAGCATGTGCTGCTCCCAGTTTACCATGAAAGTCTGCTGAACCAAACAGCTGAGCAGGACATCCAAGGGTTAAGAATCAGGGTCTACTGGCCTTCCAACACTGAATCCCCCCACTCTAAGAACAAGGAGACTATATTTAGGAGCATTGGGGCGGGGGGGGCATTGGCCCATGATGACCAAGTGAATAAAATACTTTTAATATATATTTATAGTCCTCTTAAATTCAAAAAGCATAAAAGGTTCCGGGGCCAGAAGGTTCTGGAGGGACAGAGGAGAGAAACGGGATGGAAGTTCTGGAGTTCTCACAATACATTCCTCAATAACGGCTTATTAAGATAAATAAATGTAATACAGCAGCTGTCAGATAATAAAACATTTAAATACTCAAACACACACACACACACACACACACACACACACACACACACACACACACAGAAACACATAAACACGTATACAGTACACACACACACACACACACACACACTGAAACACTTATAAAGTACACACACACATATACACACACACACACACTTACACACACACATAAACAGATATACACACACACAGAAACACCTGTACAGTGCACACAACCACACACATACACACACACACACACAACCTTATACACAAACACACACACACACACACATAAACAGATATACACACAGAAACACGTATACAGCACACACACACGCACACAAACACACACACATATAAACAGATATATACCCACACAGAAACACAACCACACACACACCCAAAGGGTGACGGTGTCTCAGTTGGTAGAGCGGTTGTCCACTTATCTGAAAGTCGGTGGTTCAATCCCCAGCTACTGCAGTCCACATGTTGAAGTGTCCTTGAGCAAGACACTGAACCCTAAGTTGCTCCCAATGGCTGTTCCATTGGTGTGAACGGTTACTGATCCTGATCAGCATGTTACGAGTGTGTGTGTGTGCGTGTATGTGTGTGCGTGTATGTGTGTACGTGTATGTATGTGTGTATGTATATGTATGTGTCTGCGTGTATGTGTTTGCGTGTATGTGTGTGCGTGTATGTGTGTGCGTGTATGTGCGTGTGTGTGCGTGTGTGTGTGTGTGTGCGGAGGAGATGGAGACGTCTGAAGGAACCAGAAAAGAAGAATTCTGTGTTTGTTAGTTGTTTATTTGTTGTTGTTTGTTTTAAGGTGAACATATGCGTTTAAAGAAAGGAGAACAGTCAGTAGACAGGAAGTGATGGCGTAAGTGATATGACCTGATGTGACCTCGTTAGTTCCGCCCCTCTGCTGATGATCAGTGACACGTGAGCCGTCAATCATCAGCGCCATAATTGAGTTTAAGTATAATGGACAGGGACGAATGTTTATGGTCTCCATGTTAATCACAGCGGAGACGATCATTAACCAAACACTCGTGTTACTACATGAAAGCAAACGCCGGCGCCCGCTTCACCCCAGCATTCAATAATTTGTTCATCAGTTTAATGGATTTTTCCCGTGGCGTCATATTTTGTTTCCTCGTTACGGCTCCATGATTTATTACGGCCGACGGAGGAAGAGCGGCGGAGAGGAAGTGAACTTCCCTGCTCCATAATTTAATTTACTGTGTTTGGTTTTTGGAGGCGCGGCGATTAATCACTCGCCGCGGACCGAATTCATCACGCTCAAAGCGAGGTTGATTCTTTCATTATGGCATTTCAAAGAGAAAGAGAGAAAGTCCTCGGTCAGACGTCCCGTTTACCGCACAAACCTCGGGTCCCCGCCGCCGTCCTGTCGCCTCTCATTTCTCCGCCGCCGCATCACTCTCCTCGCCGTCCTCTCCCGGCCGCCCCCTGAGATCCTGCACATTTATAAATTACACTTTTGTCACAGTTAATTAAGGCCAGCGAGAGTTAATAACAGCCTTAGCAACGTCCGTGCGTTGCCATGACGAGTCTCTTCCAGCTCAGGCTGGTTGTAGAAACAGAGAGAATAGAAGCTGCATCCACAATAATGGGAAGGAAGGAAAATGTACACAGTCATACGTCACACGGCTTCCATGGGATGGTCTCTTCCTCTCTATCGGAAATTGAAAAGTTTAGGGAAGCGTTGCTGCGCTGATTCTTATCAGAGGTGAGAAAATGAATCATATTTCTGTCTGAGAAATGATTAAAGGCGACCCTCTCCGCTGGATTTATCTCTTATTCCTCACAGATGCAGACACACACCAATCAGCCATAACTTTAAAACCGCCTGTCTGATTTAGTTTTCTTGTGGAATCAGACGAGACTATCCGCGGAAAGTCCCCAATCTCCTGCGTCGTACAAGCTGCTACTTCCTGATAAGTAAATGTAAAAGGTCTGTCTATAGTAAGTTTAAGATAGACTTCCTTGAGTCGAGTCATGGGCACTGCATTTGGACTAAATTAGACCTGAGGTTAGGAAGTTCTGTCTGAAAACGGGGTTTTTCATAATAAAGCGCCCCTTAGTGACTAAAATATGAACTTCTGGAATAAAACAGGATGTTTACAAGAAAGATCTCCTCGAGGTGATTGACATCCACCAGACGTCCGAAACCTTCAAACCATAAGTCTCCCCCTAGTGCCGGATATATACAACCGATATCACCAAAAATCACTCCAGTTCTTCCTCACACTAAGGTCTATGAGGGTCAGAAATTTGATGATCTATGAAACAGTTTTCTAGTTATCACGTTTACACGAAGAACGTGTGGCAGTTCTTGACTTCCTGCTGTGGTAAGACTCCACAGAAGACCCCTTCACTCCCCTCATCACACTCTTCATCAGTGGGACAACAGCCAATCAGCTACTGTCGGTTGACATGTGCTCCGCTCCGCCTCCTCGTCCGTTTATTCCCAAAAGTCCGCGATGTTTTGGAATCGTCAGCGTCGCCTCTGCTTCTGGAGATCCTTCGTGTTTACGCGATAAATCAAAAACTGTTTCATGGAACATTTTCAAACTTTATACCAACAAAGAACTTAGTGTGAGGAAGAACTGGAGTGAGTTTTGGAAAAATCCGTTTGATACTTCTGACACCAGGGGGAGGTTTTTCTGGAGGAGATCTTCAGTGTATATATGATTATTTACCCTAATAGTTCATATTATTACACACTTTCATAACTTCACCTTTTATTTGAGGACTTCAATCTGGGGGGTTGTTTGTACAACGCAGAGGATGGGGGGCATTTCGGAGACACACCCTCACTGTGGGGGACGACAGGCTGACTTCATGCTGATATTTTCGTCCTGAAGTTGATCTAGGAAACGGAACCAGTGACCAAGCATCTGAAGGTCAGACCACTGGGGCAGACGTTGAGTCTTCCTGATGAAGAAGTGCAGCAGAAGTGGTCAAAGGATAAACCAGTGAACCGGTGATAAGGTCATGGCGGGAGCGGGGGCTAACTTCTGTTATTCATGCATCTTGTTGAGTTGATGCTAGGTCTGATAGGAAGGTGTCAGGAAATACATTTTTCATAGTTTTGCTGCATGTGGCGCTGTAAGCGTTTACGACGGGTCACCTTCGCATCGGGACTGGACCACCTTCTCTGTGGAATCACATTCTCCTCTCCGTCCTTTGGGGGGCCGTGTGTCTCTCCCTTGAGGAAGTTATGATACCAGGATGCAGTGTGGGAGAAAGGCAGTGTGATTCTGTGGTCGATGTTCTGCTGGGAAACCCTGGGTCCTTCTAATCGTGTGGAGGTTCCTTGGACACGTAGGACCTTCTTAATAACGGTTACAGACCGAACACTCCCTCCTCCAGCAGGAACATGTCCCAAGGAACGGTTTGAGGAGCTGGACTTTGAGCTTAAGGCGTTGACCTCCAAATTCTACTGATCTCAATCCAGTAGAAATCTGTGGGATTCGTTTGACAGACCAGAGCGCTCTATGGAGGCTCCACCCACTCACAACCCTCAGGGCGTAGAGGGTGCGTGGAGAGCCTCTCGTCTCTGGACACCAAACGACACCTCCTGAGTTCTGCTGGAGTTCTGCTTCTCCAGGCCTCCATCATCAGAGCTGGTTTGCTGGCATACAGGGGAGCAGCTGGATTTCAGATTGGTGTAAAGACTGATGAGTTCAACATTCTACGTCAGCTGGACATCCTCACTCCTGGAGATAAAATACCGAATAATCAGTCCGATCGATCGAATATTCTCAGCCACGCTGATCTAAAGCCCCTCAGTAGATGGACTCGCACAAAGTCCGTCAGTGGGTCACGGCAGAGAGACAGATGGCGATGAAGAGATCAGAGTGGGAGGACTAGATGGAATAGAAGTCCAGATGGCCGTGGAAACAGATCCCGGCCCAAGTTAACAGTGACCCGGCCAACACTTTAGCCGACAGAGCTGCTTCACCGGCAGCCAACCGCCCCGCGGCTCAAGAGGACGGCGGTGGACGCCAGCGTCCTTTCACTCTGGGAACTGGGTCAGAACCACACAATCACCGCTCAGAATCCACGTAGATGCATTATTATGCTGAAGGAGGACATTTTAATCATATCTGATTTCCACAGAAAAGAGAGCCTGGGGCGGCTCAGCTCTCGGGGCGATGGTCAGCATGAAGGCCAGGAACAGGAAGTTCAACCCGCTCATCTAACGTTACATCTGTTACGCAGCAACCTTTAAATCCCTCGTTCACCTTCAGAGGATTCTGAGCACAAACACATCCTCACAGCGGCCCTAACATCCCGAGGCTTTTGTTGAAGGACAGCGGTTCTGTTCAGTTGTTGGAGCCTCGGACAAAGTGAGGAGGAGGGCCATGAAGAAACGGTCATGTATGTCGTCATCTTCCTTTTCCGGTGCGGAAGGTCTTTTCTGCAGAACCTTAAGGTTCTTGAACCTTCGACATTCAATAAAGAAGAACAGAAATCCTGTTTAGAAACTTCAATCATTTCTGGTTTGTTACCACCGTTACATTTAGAACGGCCCAAAACCTTCCACACACTTGGATCAGAACACGCATGGCAGATGCCTCCTGATGTTTTGGGAATTCATTGGTTTCATTTCTCACTATGTATCAGCTCTGACCCCCTGACCCCTCAGGACCTGGACTCCAGCAGAACTCTGAAGGTTCTGCTGTTGTATCCGGTACCAGGAGGTCAGCAGCAGATCCTTTCAGTCCTGGAAGCTGTGAGACAGAGCCTCCATGGATCAGAGTCCTGGGTTCAGCGAGTGCAGATCTGTGGAAGATCTGTGGTCCAGGTCCAAACCTCCAACCGGTTGTTGAATTTTGCTCCAGAACCATTTTTGCAGTTTGGCAGGGAACATTAAACATTCTGGTTTAAGCCAGAATTCATAATCAAATATAGTCAAATATATAAAATATAGTCTGAGTAAACCCGGAAAAAACCAAAACCTGAATATTCTGGCTGGAGCGGTCCATTAGAACCTGGGGTCCAAAAACTCTTTGTCTCGTTCCGGTCCAATTCTTTTATTGTACGTGGTTGAAGACCCGCTCAGAGATCTATCATGTATGTTTCATATTTAGTTCTTTATTTCTTCTATTAAAAGTGTTGGGAAAATAATTTCCTATTTAATGTGAGGAGTTCGATCAGGGGGACTGCTTGTACAACGCAGGGGATTGGGGACTTTTGGGGGATTGATTGGTGTTAGGTCTATTTTGGTTCGGTTGATGAGATAACGGTTAACTAGAGATAACAGTTAACTAGAGATAACAGTTAACTAGAGATAACAGTTAACTAGAGATAACAGTTAACTAGAGATAACGGTTAACTAGAGATAACAGTTAACTAGAAATAACGGTTAACGGTTAACTAGAGATAACAGTTAACTAGAGATAACGGTTAACAGTTAACTAGAGATAACAGTTAACTAGAGATAACAGTTAACTAGAGATAACAGTTAACGGTTAACTAGAGATAACAGTTAACTAGAGATAACAGTTAACTAGAGATAACAGTTAACTAGAGATAACAGTTAACTAGAGATAACGGTTAACAAGAGATAACGGTTAACTAGAGATAACAGTTAACTAGAGATAACAGTTAACTAGAAATAACAGTTAACGGTTAACTAGATATAACAGTTAACTAGAGATAACGGTTAACGGTTAACTAGAGATAACAGTAAACTAGAGATAACGGTTAACGGTTAACTAGAGATAACAGTTAACTAGAGATAACGGTTAACTAGAGATAACAGTTAACTAGAGATAAAAGTTAACTAGAGATAACAGTTAACTAGAGATAACAGTTAACTAGATATAACGGTTAACTAGAGATAACGGTTAACTAGAGCTAACAGTTAACTAGAGATAACAGTTAACTAGAGATAACGGTTAACTACAGATAACGGTTAACTAGAGCTAACAGTTAACTAGAGATAACAGCTAACTAGAGAAAACAGTTAACTAGAGATAACAGTTAACTAGAGATAACAGTTAACTAGAGACAACGTTAACGGTTAACTAGTTTCTGACGACAATATAAAACTTATATTCATGTTAGATCACAAGATATAAAAGTTAGAAGGTTAGACCTCTCATTACTTCCTCTGTACTGGGTTCAGTCGGGTCGGTACCATAACGTTTGTGGTACAGATGCAGTGTTATAAAACATGAGGTGCTCTGAGGGGAGAGTCTGCTGCACTCTGGGAGAAACTCTGATCCAAAGACCGAAGTCAAAGAGAGTTTGTAGAAGAATCTGTGATCCTTCCCAGATTCTGTAACAAGCGGCTGTGAACGAACAGAACCTCAAAGCTCCTGAAGCATCCTAGCATCCCCCGTGTCTCTGGACCAGCAGATCCAGTCCTCCCGTCCTCCCGTCCTCCTCTCCTCCTCTCCTCCTCCACCTCCCTTCATTCACTCATATGTTCCCACCAAAACTCTGATACTCACACTAATCACGTCTTTGTCCCGCTGTCTGAAGAGAAAAAAAACAACAAGTGTGGACATAGTGAAGTGTGGACAAAGTGAAGTGTGGACAAAAGTGAAGTGTGGACAAAGTGAAGTGAGGACAAAGTGAAGTGAGGACAATGTGAAGTGTGGACAAAGTGAAGTGAGGACAAAGTGAAGTGAGGACAAAGTGAGGTGAGGACAGAGTGAAGTGTGGACAAAGTGAAGTGAGGACAACATTAAGTGAGGACAAATTGAAGTGTGGACAAAGTGAAGTGTGGACAAAGTTAAGTGTGGACAAAGTGAAGTGTGGACAAAGTTAAGTGGACAAAGTGAAGTGAGGACAAGGTGAAGTGGACAAACTTAAGTGTGGACAAAGTGAAATGATGACAAAATGAAGTGTGGACAGAGTGATGTGTGGACAAAGTTAAGTGAGAACAAAGTTAAGTGAGGACAAAGTGAAGTGAGGACAAAGTGAATTGTGGACAGAGTGAAGTGTGGACAAAGTGAAGTGTGAACAAAGTTAAGTGGACAAAGTGAATTGTGGAAAAGTGAAGTGAGGACAAGGTGAAGTGTGGACAGAGTGATGTGTGGACAAAGTTAAGTGAGAACAAAGTTAAGTGAGGACAAAGTGAAGTGAGGACAAAGTGAAGTGTGGACAAAGTGAAGTGAGGACAAATTAAAGTGGGGACAAAGTGAAGTGAGGACAAAGTGAAGTGATGACAAAGTGAAGTGAGGACAAAGTGAAGTGAGGACAAAGTGAAGTGTGGACAAATGGGAAGTGAGGACAAAGTGAAGTGATGACAAAGTGAAGTGTGGACAAAGTGAAGTGTGGACAAATGGGAAGTGAGGACAAAGTGAAGTGATGACAAAGTGAAGTGATGACAAAGTGAAGTGAGGACAAAGTGAAGTGTGGACAAAGTGAAGTGAGGACTTGTCACGCGTCCCTCCTCATAGAGGGTACCGCCGTTTGTGCTCAGCCACACTCTAGTTCAAAGAACTAGAATCTAAGGATCCTGTGTTTCTAAAAATCGTTCTGAATGCGTGTGCGGTCCAGACTTTCACCCGTCACTCACTAAATGTTGGTGTAAAACATATATTTTTTATATTATATAAACATATATTTTTCTAGTCCATCGTGTATTTGTGACGACTGCCGTCACGTTGTAACGGTTGGAGCTGCTGTGACTGCTGCTGGAATAAGAGATTAATCAGGTTCTTTCTGTTCTAGTTAGCAGAGGTCAGGGGTCACGGGAGGCGGGTGATGTCATAAACCTTAAATGCGGTAGTCGATGGATGGATGGCGTTGTGGTAGCGCCTTCTCACTTCCTTCTTTTTTCCATCCTGATGTCATTAGCAGAACCATCGGGTCTGTTTCAATGTTAGTCTTAATAAGGATTAATTCATTCTTATCTGTATTTGTCTATTGATTATTTCTAGAATTATGTCTATTTTAACATGAAATTAATAAATTAATAAAAACAGTTAAGACTTGTGTCCGTTAAGCCTTACTCTTCGTCTGTGCTGGTTCTGACGGTCTCGCCTCCTGCTGTCCTCTCTGGCTGGATCAGCTCGTCCTTCAGAATCTGCAGATGTAGAAAGTAGAATTTGGTCGACCAGTAGGTCCAAATCAGAATCATTTGACATTTTATCATAAAATGTATCAATAATATTCTAATATTCATTCATCATCTCCTCTTTATTTTTATCCTCCTGTTGTTTGTCATGACTATAAACCAGAGATGATGTATCAGCCTTCTGCATCACTGTTTGGACTGTCTTCAGAACAGCACCAGCGGTTTGGGAGCCTACAAATGCTTTAGAAAACTGGGTTCCAGAACCAGGCGGGCCGCCGGGAAACCAAATGTGAGGCTAATAAGCTGGGGGGTTAAGTGGCAGGCAGCCACTAGGGGGCAGCGACCTCCAGCGGGCGCAGCCAAAGGTCTTTAAGTGTTTAAGTGGGGTTGAGCGGGCTGGACCACAGGTTCAGGTTCCCTCAGTAGAATCCAACGGTCAGGTGGACTCCCAGTTGGGTACTTAAATACGGCCAGGGGTTGGGGTTCCGTCCCTGGGCATAGGTTCCAGGGCGATGTGGCGAGACGGAGCAGCAGTGTGGGTGAACCGGGTCAGTAGGTTGTCAGTGTGTACCAGCTGAGGTCCAGGGACGCCAACCTGAACATTTCCTCTCGTGTTTCGGCGCACTGCTGTTTTTCTCAGTCGGAGTTATGAGAGGTGGCGGCGAACGATGAGGCTGCAGGCGTAACGCGCCGGTACTTATACCTGATACCTGTAGATGTTTCTGGAGGTCGTTCCTGCACTGAATCTGAGGAAGGTGCATCAATTCTGCCGAGGATTTTATTTTATATTCATTTATAGAAAATTACAAATGCTGTACATTATTCATATTTAATTTGAGGAGTTCAATCAGGGGGATTCCTTGTACAATGCAGGGGTTTGGGGACTTTTGCTGTCGGTGAGGTTTTGACTTCCGAACCAAAACTCGAGGGTCTGCGGTTCAATCCTTTCATTGTTACAGACTGAATGTAAAAGACCCTGGACCCTGTGATTTATATTATAATATTAATTTATATTATGATATAATATAAGGGTTAGGGTTCCTTTATTTATATATATAAGGGAATATAAATAAAGGATTTTATTTTATTCCATTTGGACGGAATAGAATAAACTTTATGCAGCTTAAAGGAGGGTCTCGGCGTCTTTGTTTGTGTTTGATGAAGATAGACAGAACGCTTTAAATGATATTAAATAAATAATAATATAATATGTTTTTACTCCGGGGGGAAATTCTACAGTCAGTTTCTATCGGAGCATATTTCTATATTATCCTTGATATTAATATTTAAAGAATAACTTTAGATTTTATTTTCTGTTTCTGAGAAACTTATACTTGAAACTAGAATTATTTGAATTTTAGTTCTCACCGCTGATGAAGTCGTATTTTCCTATTTTAGTTGTTTTATCTTTTACTGTTAAAGAACAGATCAGTGGGAAACATTTAGTCCAGTTTGTTGTTTTTCTACGTATCATTTTTACATAAAAAGTACCGGAGAAGTCCAGTTGAGCACATTTAACCTTAAATTGTTACTTAAGATTTATTTCTTTTACTTTTTTTGTAATAGAACAGAATCATACATCACACAAAACAAGCCTTTATGAAATAACCCATTAAGAATGTTATTTTGTAAGTCTCATTTCTGGGCATTGTGATCATCCGGGCCGGCTTATAATGAGGCTTCATATCCAGAAGGTTGTAGGTTTGAACCCCAGCTGCCATGAAGAGCCTGATAATCTGTCCCAGAAATAATCTGTCGGCTCTAGCGGAATGTTTCTGCTGACTTTTATTATCCTGAGACAGAACAGCTCCTGAAAACAAAGAATCATCATGTCTGTTGGTTCTGCTGATAAAGTCTCACGTCCATTTGTTAAAAAAGAAAAGAAAGGAAATAAAATGACAAAATCTCCTTCATCAAACACAGGTGGGTGGATTTGATCTATCCATCATCCATCCGTACATGCATCCATCCATCCATCCATCCATATATCTATCCTTCCATACATATATGCATTTATATCCATCCATCCATATATCTATCCTTCCTCCATCCGTCCATCCATGCATCCATCCATGCATCCATCCATCCAGGCATGCATGCATCCATCCATCCATCCAACCATGCATCCATCCATCTTTCATTTATCCATATATGCATTTATATCCATCCATCCTTCATCCATCCATCCATCTATCCTTCCATACGTTCCGTCCGTCCATCCATCCCTGCATCCATCCATCCATCCATCCATTCAACCATCCATCCATCCATTCAACCATCCATCTATCCTTCCATACGTCCGTCCGTCCATCCATCCAGGCCTGCATGCATCCATCCATCCTTCATCTAACTATGCATCCATCCATCCATCCTTCATCCATCCATATTTGCATTTATATCCATCCATCCTTCATCCATCCATATATACATTTATTTCCATCCATTCATCAATCCGTCCAATCATCCATCCATCCATCTATCTATCCTTCCTTCCATCCGTCCGTCCATCCAGGCATGCATGCATCCATCCATCCTTCATCCATCCAACCATTCATTCATCCATCCATCCATCCATCCATCCATCCATCCATCCATCGCTACTCCTATCATTATCTGTCTGCAGCTCTGAATGACGTGATGCGTTCACTGTGACTGGGTCCGCCCAAAAGATGCATTCAAGAACATCAGGGAAAGTTGGAATGAAATAAGAGGGAAAGGCAGCAGGATTGGAAACTGGAGGTTTGACAGCTCAGATCTGCGTAGCTGTTGAGTGAGATGAAAATAAAGCTCCCTGTCATCCTTCGGGCCTCAGACTCGAGGTGATGAAACATCTCCTTCCTGCTGACATCTTCACCAGAACACTCTCAGGCTGGTTCTGCCTCCACCTTATCCATTCTTTAGAAAATGGATAAGGTGGAGGAGTCCCAGACAGGAAACTAGAAGAAGTGATGCGGTTATGCTGGATGGACCTGCTGGTTGTTACTGGTTCACCAGGACATCAGTGCATGTTTATGTTCAGCTGTTTGGACCTTTGCACCATGTGACCCTGACAGCCGTCTCATCCGTCACCGATGATGTGTTGACCCGTGTTCTGTGCTCCTGGTCCGACTGAAATCAGTCCAGACTGATCCGGAGTCAGGAATCTAATAGGCTTACTTTAAGGACAAAACATTCCCCCCCACAGTCGGAGCTGTAACCCCCGTTAACCCCTGAATGTTACATAACAGGACAGTCGGGGATTTAACGGACTCTTCATCGCCGATCCTTCATGTTAGAGCGATAACTCAAAAACTCTTTCATGGATCATCTTCAAATTTTTGGCACACATAGACCTCAGTGTGAGGAAGAAGTGGATTGATTTTTGGAAAGATGGATTGTAAAGTTCCAGCTTTAGATCGGTTATATGTACATGATAGTTTTCTGTTATATTTTACTTATTCTGTGGATCTTCTTTACTGAAAATACTGTGGACGTAACGTCACATTTAATTTAAGGGGTCCAATCAGGGGGATTGCTTGTACAACGCAGGGGATTGTGGACATTGCGGGGATATACCCCTGCTGTGGGAGATGACAGCAGAAGCTACCCTGATTCCATTTAATCATGGAATTACCATCACCAAACGTTAGCAGTGAGAATCGATCAGAATCCAGGACTGGTACCTGAGCCCGGTCTCAAACACAGGACAGCAGAACTGAACCATCTAATAAGGATACGTTGTTGTCTGGAGTCATTATGGACACACTCGGTTCTGCAGACCTCCAGCGGTTCTGCAGACCTCCAGCAGGATCTGTGCTCGTGCATTCATAAAGGTTTAGATTTTTTTTATTTTTTTGATAGAACGTCCGTGTCCATGAAAAGGTACCTTCTCACTTTCACAGACCAGTTTCGGTGACTAATAGTAACTAATAGGTATGATCTACACCTTTAACCTTCTGCCTTCATGTCTAATCTCTCTTTGTCGGAGCCATTAGACCGCTCAGCCACTGGCCGTCATCCGAGCGCTCAGCCCGGGCGCTGCGTTGCCGATGGCGTCTGATGGGCCTGCAGGAAGGACACTCCGCCTGCTGAGCGTTTGCGTCTTTTTGCCCCGATACTTGAGGGAGTGTTTGGAATCTAAATTACCCGTTGCCTGAGGGTTGCCTTAGAATATGACGCGGGGCCATGCCTCTCTTCCCATCAGCTGCACTATAACATAATCTCTCTCTCCTTCTCTTTCCAAACCTCTCCGTCCGTCCTTGTTGCTCTACATCGCTCTGAGCAACCGTCTTTTCCACCCAGCTGTCAACTCAATGTTGCCCGTTCCACCAACTGCACCAAACGGAATAAATCATACCTCGGAGGGTCAAATTATACTCCTAATTATTTATAGAAAAAGGTAACAGCTGCTGTTACTATTAAGTATATTGTAGTTTCATATATTCCTGATTGTTCTGAGTTGGATGAAACTGGTTTGACTTGGGTTCAGACAACTTCACCGATCCTAAAAGGACAATCCATCTGTAGCTTAACCCGTCCACAGATCCAACATCAACAGACAACCAGATGTCAGCGGAAACGGTTAATACATAATAAGATGAAATAAACATGTAATAAACATGTAATAAACATGGCGTTAACATGTAATAAACATATAATAACATGACATAAAATTATAATAAACATGCAATAAACATGCAATAAACATGCAATAAACATGTAATAAACATATAATAAACATGTAATAAATATGTAATAAACATATTATAAACATATAATAAACAGATAATAAACATGCAATAAACATGCAATAAACATGTAATTAACATATAATAAACATATAATAAACATGGCATAAACATGTAATAAACAAGTAGAAAACGAGTATTTAACATGTTATGAACTTAATATGAGGATTTTTATTAAATCTTGACAGGATGTCTATCGTTATATGTAATCAACATTTGATAAACATGTTATAACCATGAAATAAACAAGTAGAAAACATGTTATAAACAATTTAATACAAGCATCTTTATAAATTTAATAGCATTTTTATTGCATCTTGACAGGATGTTTATAGTAATATGTAATCAACAAGTAATGAACATGTCATAAACATGTAATAAACATGTAATAAGGATGTCTTTTACCTCAGGACAGGGTGTTTATAGTAACATAATCAACTAGTAATAAACATGTCATAAACATGTAATAAACATGTAATAAGGATGTCTATTACCTCAGGACAGGAGGTTTATAGTAATAAGTAATCAACTAGTAATAAACATGTCATAAACATGTAATAAACATATAATAAGGATGTCTATTACCTCAGGACAGGAGGTTTATAGTAATAAATAATCAACTAGTAATGAACGGGTCATAAACATGTAATAAACATGTAATAAGGATGTCTATTACCTCAGGGCAGGAGGTTAATGGTAAAATGTCATCAACACTTTAGAATAAAGTAAAGCAATAACTAATTATAAAAACATATTTTAAATGAACAATTGAAACTAGAACTACTGTGTTCCCAGAAATCCCCCTGATTCAAATCTTTGAATAAAGTTCTTTTTCACAGTATTTTCAGTAAAAGAGGCTTCCCAAAGTGATTAAAATATGAACTAGAAGAGAATACAGATAAAACATGATATAAACAATATAGATCTCCTGGAGTCAAATCATATGTGACAGTTACACAAATATAAAACTTTTCCCAAAATCAACACTGTTCTTCCTCTCACTAAGGTCTATTTTGGCATAAAATAAACAAGGAGATTGTTTATTTGTTATCTACTTAACTTAACGGATATAATAATAATAACTAAATGTGAATTGTGATGGTCTTAAGGGGGTCAAAGGATGGTGGGTAACGATGGCGGTACTGATGCGTCTAAGTTGGATGACCGCGAGTGAACGTGGAAAAGGATGGTCCCTCTGTGGTTTACCTTTCTCCATTATAAACTATAATAACAATAAGAATGAAGCATGATCTACTATATTTTCATCTGGTTACGTCTGGCTTCATCATGATACGGAAACACCGGAATGACCTCGTGATAATGGCATCCAACCGGTTCTGCCAAACAATCTCTCCCAGTGTTGTTGAATAGAATAGTTTAAATCAACATAATATGTTTGCCCACTCCCTCTCCATCTCTCTCTCTCTCTCTCTGTCTCTTTCCCTCTCTCTCCCCCACTCTCTCTCTCTCTGTCTCTTTCCCTCTTTCTCCCCCACTCTCTCTCTCTCTCTCTCCATCCCCCTCTCTCTCTCTCTGTGTCTCTTTCCCTCTCTCTCCCCCACTCTCTCTCTCTGTCTCTTTCCCTGACTCTCCCCCACTCTCTCTCTCTCTCCCTCTCTCTCACTCTCTCCCTCCCCCTCTCTCTCTCTCTCTGTGTCTCTGCTGCCTCAGAGGCTTAATCCATTGACGAGTTTTTCTTGGGTCATTATTGCCTGCCGGAGGACCATCTGTTCGCTGAGGATGGTCGAGATCTCTGCCAGGTCGACGCAAACACTCGCACTCGGACGGCCGTACTCCGTCTGAAGGATGGCTGGATATATTTAGACCAGAGTGAGATGTGATATGTAGAATAATTGTTCCTGAACAGGAGCTGAAGCTGATGAAAACCGGGGCCACATGAGCAGAACGATGTTGCTGCATGCTAATGTGTGTGTGTGTGTGTGTGTGTGTGTGTGTGTGTGTGTGTGTGTGTGTGTGTGTGTGAAATTGTATAATGAGCTGGTGAGTGGGCGCACAGGTTGTCTATATTTGGGTAGGAGGAGCAGATGGTGAAGGTCAGCAGGCATCTCACCCAGCCAAGTGCTTCAGCTACTGGTTAAGGGAGGCGTGGCTAAATATAATTACACCTACAACCTTAACAACGGCTCAAGTAACGCGCTGCTGCAGGAGAGACGAGATGAACAAATAGAGGCGGAGCCAGGAGCAGTGAGTGGCTCAAAGATGGACACACCTGATGAAAAGTTCCATCCAGTTGATCTTTGAATATTCCCTTCATCTGCGTGTGGATGAAAGTCTTCTTCTCTGGTTTTCCACCACTAATGTTCTTCTTTGTCTTCGTCTATCGGCTGTTCCCATCCGGGTCCTGCAGTGGATCACCAGTCACAGTCACGGCCGGTACCATGCTGCTTAACAGTACCAGTGGTGGTCTTTGATAACCCAATCCAGGATGGAAATCAGTTTCATGTTCTGCAATCTGATTTGGCACCAAAACCACACTTCAGTGAAATAAAGAACTATCATCAGCTAAAGGCATAATTACTCATTTTGCTGTAAAATGGCCCCTCCCAGTCTTCACCATTAAACAGAATATAATTTGAATTAATAATCTGTTGTTCTGTGAGAAAGTTCTGTCCCTAAAGAGTCATCTTTAGAGACAGAACATTAGCCTGCGTTCAGATTTGTGACGTAATGATCCAGGACGGTTCTTAAAAAGTAGTTTTGTCAAAAGGAGTTGGAAAATCTGAATTTTCCGGATTATCCTACGAATCCTGATCAACACATGAAACGTGTGGGAAATAATAAAATCAAACAATAAACAATAAAGTAAAGTATAAGTGCCTAAAATGTGTACTTCAGTACAATACTACAGTACATGTACTTAGTTATTGTCCAACTCTGACTACTTTACATGTGATTACAATCATAGTTCATTTCCACAGCGGCGTGTTTTCCTGCAGCAACGTTTGACCGTGAACGTCTCGTCACTCTCACAAATATAATCGATTTTGTGTGACGTAAAAGTAAACGTTTGTTGAGCTCCGTCTTTCACGCTGTTTCAAGGATTATTTTAGAAAACTAGACCTACGCTGACGTCCCCCGACAGCAAGGGTGTATCCTACAAAAGCCCCAGATCTCCTGCGTTGTACCAGGAATCACCCTGATTCAACTGCTCACATTATATGTGAGGATAGGTCTGAAAACAACAGAAGGTTTTTAAAGATCAAATAATCCTTAGTGAGTAAAATATGATGTTAATATGATAGATCTCCTCACGTCGATTCATCTGCACCACATTTTGGACTAAATCGGACCAACAGTTGAGAAATTATGGGCTGAAAACTTTTGGAGATAAACCTCTCCCTAGTGTCGAAAATATGTAACCAACGTTCTTCAAAATCTGTCCAGTTCTTCCTCACTCGGAGGTCTGTATGGGTATAAAATTTGACAATGATGCATGAAACAACTTTTGAGTTATCGCATTAACACGAAGGACCTGCAGACAATGATGATGAATCCAGATCCAAATCCAGATCCAGATCCAGATCAATATCCAGATCAATATCCAGATCAAGATCCAGATCCAGATCAATATCCAGATCCAGATCCAGATCCAGATCCAGATCCAGATCCAGATCCAGATGCAGATTCAGACAACTTTATTGATCCCAATCAGGGGAATTACTCGTCCACAATCAAACAAACTAAAAACCAATGTGTTTCATGTGAAAAAGCTCCGATCAACAAACAGATGGATCCCCAAATCTTCAGGGATATAAACATCAACAGAACCAACACTGAAGCCTTTCTCTTCCCACTGACCCAGTGAGGTCCATCAGAAACATCTCCAATGAAACATGTGAAATCAGGAGTCAATACACCGATCAACCGGTTTCTGGTCCTCCAGAGAAGTCAGCTGCTCGGATCAGTAACAGTCATACACACACTGGAAAACTGGGTCTGACAAATATCAGGACCCAGAACCACAGGATTGATCGGATCACTGCTGCCCAGACAAACGTTCTCACTGGAGAACTCTGAGGGATCCAACGTTTGCTCTGCGTCCATCTAGTTTTATTATCTTGTCATATCTCTCTCTTCTGGCTGCTCCCGGGTTTACTCCAGGCGGTACCAGAGCATGGTTCTGTGAGAAAGTACCGGGCCCCCAGCACTTGGATTTAATTTATTTCTGCACATATCTCATACTGAATCAGTCTCTTACATCACAGAGGGGGTATTTTGTCCCACTATTCTCCACAGAACCGCTCTAGTGCAGCCAGCCAGCGGGTTTTCAGGTTCCACCCCAGCATTTCAATGGGGTTAAGGTCCAGACTTTGCCTGGACCGCTCCAAAACTTTAATCTTATTCCATTTGAGCCGACCAAAGGTGGGCTTACCCCTCTGATTGGGATCGACGTCCTGCTGCAGGGAAAGAGTTGTGCTGAAGTTAAACTCTGAGCAGTTTTTTCCTGGTCCTGAGGCAGAGAATCATGACCTCAACATCACTTCTCCACTGCAGGTCAGCTGGACTTCTGGTGGAACGCTGTGATTATGTCTGATAGGACAGACCCATGTGTTCTGATAGGTTCAACTTTGGACTCTTCAGCCTAAAGAATATGCTGTTGATTCTTCAGGAGCTCTGAGAATCATCAGGCGTGAGGTTAAAGGTCACCTGTGTCTGCAGACATCTCAGGCTCACGTTTTTGTTCAGTGCCTTTGGAACAGTGGAGCCGTGAACTCTGACCTTAATTGAGGTGGGAGGGGCCTACATGTCTTTTTTTTTTTTTAGATGTTTAATGACTTCCTGAATAAGTCTTTGATGTGTTTAGGGTTCGCTGTCGTTCCAAGTCTTTGTGTGGAGATAAAGTGTCTCACTGTGGATCGTTGGGATCCTGGAACCTGGAAACAGCTTTGGAACCCTGCCCAGACCCCCGACTGATGAAGTTCAGTCACTTTCTCCCTCATCTCTTCGGTATTTCGGCTGATTTTGGCACAGTGTGCCACTGGTGAGAGCGACGAGCCAACTACCTGATTCTGAAGACGGTCCACCGAAGTGATGATGTGGTGAACAGGTTTGAGTGGTTCCGGTCCAGCTGGAACCAGTTCTTGATAGAGTTTGGTAGTCTGAAGCATTTAGTCTAAGGGGCGAATACTTTTTCTCAGTTGTTTGGGTTTTATTTTAACCTTTTTGGTTCAATAAACATAATCAGCATTTAAAAGGACGAAGAACCATGTTGTTCCATGGTTCTTCCTCGCGTCTACACTTGTTCCATGGTTCTTCCTCGCGTCTACACTTGTTCCATGGTTCTTCCTCTCGTCTAGTCTTGTTTCATGGTTCTTCCTCTCGTCTACACTTGTTCCATGGTTCTTCCTCTCGTCTACACTTGTTCCATGGTTCTTCCTCTCGTCTACACATGTTCCATGGATCTTCCTCTCGTCTAGTCTTGTTCTATGGTTCTTCCTCTCGTCTACACTTGTTCCATGGTTCTTCCTCTCGTCTAGTATTGTTCCGTGGTTCTTCCTCTCGTCTACACTTGTTCCATGGTTCTTCCTCTCGTCTACACTTGTTCCATGGTTCTTCCTCTCGTCTACACTTGTTCCATGGTTCTTCCTCTCGTCTACACTTGTTCCATGGTTCTTCCTCTCGTCTAGTCTTGTTCCATGGTTCTTCCTCTCATCTACACTTGTTCCATGGTTCTTCCTGTTGTCTAGT
>JBBDHG010000145.1:622500-692500 GCA_037951165.1 Lophius americanus | reverse complement strand
CTTTCCAGGTATACATTCTGATCGTTTGCTGCGTCTCTTCATCCCCCCCTCTGACGGTGGGAGTCTTCAGTCCCGGAAGGAACCTGTCCGTTCACGGACCAGAGGGGCATCCGCTTGGACCAGCTTCATTGACCCACTTCTTGACCTCATAAATGACGTGATTATCATAGATTTCTTTTCGCAGATGCGAGCGCTGTGTCGCCCGTGTCGCCGGTTTCGCCCATCGCTAACATCTCTGATGCAGACAGCAGAAATGAGCCCTGCTCCGCCTGAGAGACCGGGTCAGGAGGAGATTCAATTCTACTTCATGTTTGGGAATCGGATCTGACCTTGTCTAGTCTTTATTCTACTGAGACCCACTACTACTCCCCCATGAGCGGCACAAGACATGAAAAAACTGCCCTTTAACAGGCAGAAACCTTGAGCTGATCCCCACTCAGGGTGGGAGACCCTATGGGTGGTGGTTCCGCAAGACAGGAAGGTTCTGGTTTTTATGTGTGATGGAAATAAGGCTGCAGACAGCTGTACTAGATGGGATGGTTCTGAGAGTCCACTTTTATCTAGCACTGTCCATCCTGCCCCTCGATCAGGACCGGATCATCATCGCTCCACTTGTAGTCGGAGGTGGGTGGGCTCCATGTGTGGGCCCTAACCGTGATCATGCTGGATGAAGGTGTAGTACGACCCTTCACCTCTCTGATCCAAACCCAGCAGCAGATTCTTTGTTTACCCCAATCCTCAGTTCTTCTGCTGGCTGTTCCTGAGTTCCCGAGTCCCGTCTCAGGACTAAAGGTGATCAGTCGACCCCCCCATCCCCACACCCCCCACTGCCGTTGAAATAGTCAATTTGGATTTTCTTTTGATGCTCCCGAAAGCAGAACCTCTCCATTACACCACCCACCCACACGTGCTTGTTTTGCTTTGCAAGGTCCATTCAGCACACGACAAGAAGTCCTGACCTTAGTCCATAATGGACTGCATAACCTGGTGACCTGTGGGTAATGCAGTTTTTAATGGACTTCCCGAGGAATGTTGTATGTATGAATGTATTCAGGGGATTTAATGTAGGGAAGGGAAGGAGATCCATAAACCTCCACTGTTCCTGGACACCCTAGAGGAAACTATAGGAAACATATTTAATTCATAAACACTAAAAAAATGAAGGTTTTTCTCCGATGGCCCTGCAGCCTGTAACAAAGCGTTGTTTCTACACAGCGCCGTTCTGACGCAGGTACGGATTCAGGTCCACCTGAGAGACGAGGCTCATGAATCACCTGGAACTCATCCGTAGGAAAAAAAATCACTTCACGCATTTCTGTCGCGGTAAATCAGTAAATAAGGAATGGGCTTTTTTTCGCCTCTCCTATCCAAAACCGCTGAAAACCTGACTGGAATATACAACCGACCTTTTCCGAAACCACTCCAGTTCTTCCTCATATTCAGGTCTGTGTGGGCCCTAAATCTGACAGTGATCCATGAAACAGTTTTTGTTATTGAGTAAACACGGACGATCTTTGGCGGCCGCGGCGGTGACGAAGATTCCATAATGGCCCGACTCTTCAGGAACACAACTAACCAGAGATCTACGGCTTCATCCTTACGTCTATCTTACAGTTTCAACCCTGAAACTGGAATACGTCTGTATTTTAGATTAGATCGGAATTCAACTGCTTCAAAAAAAAATAAACCTCTTACATTTTATTTTCTCTTAGGTAAAAAAAGTAATTTTTCAGAAACTTCAACATACAAAAAACTATTTCCTATGTTTTTAAATACACAATATATATAAATTATCTGGTGAAGAAAGTTATAGTAATTGATCTGTAGAATCGAGGGAACTAGCTTTGTGTATTTTTATATCTTATATATATATTTATATTATAAGATCTTCGCACGTTTCTACTGCAGCTTTCTCATTTTAACGTGATAACTCAAAAACTATTTCATGTATCATTTTCAATCAACTCAACTCAATCTTATACCTTCATAGACCTCAGTGTGAGGAAGAACTGGACGGATTCTGGGAAAGGTCTGTTGTATATTTAGGACACTAGGGGGAGTTTTTTCTGCTCTATTGTTCGGCCCAAATTTCCCATTCTGTCCAATATAGTCCAAACCGGGTGTCTATGAATCGACTCACAGACATTTATCTTGTTTATGTCGTATTTTACTCTGGCACTTTACATCATACTCACTAGGGGGCACTTTTTCATGTGAAAAACACTGTTTTCTGGACATAACTCAAAAGTTCTTCATGGATTATTTTCAAATTGAATTCAATAAACTGACCTTGGCGCGAGGCAGAACTGCATTGATTTTAGGAAAGGTCGATTGTATGTTTCTGACGATTTATCTCCAAAATCGTCAGGCCATCATTTCTGAACCGTGGTTCTGATTTAGTCCAAATGTAATTCAGATGATGATCCATCTTGTTTGTATCGTGTTTTACTTTAATAGGTTTTATTTACTTACATAATGGAGTTTTATTTTGTACAATGCAGGGGATTGGGGACTTGTGGGGGATGTGCCCTGTTGTCGACAGCGTGGGTTTAGTCCACCTTCAGATAGTAAGTAATGAACTTGTAACTGGGCTTTTATATTCTTTGGCTCCTGGATTCATTCTGAGAGAGAAGGGATTATTATTATTATTATTATTATTATTATTATTATTGTTATTGCAGAGAAAGTTTTTTGCGCTGATTCAAAAAAAAAAGATTCCTAATAGCATTATTGGGTTTTATTAAGCGGCGGTCTAAGGACTGCACAGTCAAAAGGACTCGTTATGTTATATTCACGTACGCGCCCTGCAGTGGGACAGTAAACGTATGAAATAATTATACTTCTCTCTATGAATGCGATTATGGCGTATTCATGTCATAAATGTATTCCTTTCAAATGTGTTTGCCTTCTGCGATGAAGCTGACTCAGACATAATAACGTTACAGAATATGCCTCCGAGTCGCAGAATGGGTTTTTAATTGTTCTCATCAGGAAGGACAGGAAGCGCTGAGGCCGGCATCTTTTCTCTCGCCGCTCCGAAGCACGCGGGGAAGAAGACGCTTCCCTCAAAGCTGCAGGAGGTCGTCTGCGTTTGTTTTTATCGTCTAAATCTGTGAACCTGTTCATGGGACCGGGTAGACCCGAGGAGGTGCTTCTGTTCAGGCAGGCCTCTTCTGAAGCATCCTTATACGACCCGTTTGTGTCAGAATCTGAAGGAACCGGTACCAGGGCAACACAAAGTGCTCTTCCTGTCAGAAAAACAATCTGCTCCGACGTGGGTTCTCATGATTTCAGGTAAATTTCACTTCAGCGTCCTTTTTTTATTATAAGATAAATGTCGTCAGACTGTCCCTTCACAGCAGGAAGGCTCTGGGTTCAGATCCATCCTTCCTGTGTGGAAGTTCTGTTCACCGCCTCTCGGCCAGTGTCAGCTGGGACAGGCTCCGGCACCATGACCGCATCTGAGATAAGTAGTTATAAAATACAGACAGTTAAAATCTGCAGTTATCAAACAGAAAACTTTTAGGTTTAGTTTCTGAATCTACTTTCAGGTGAGACGTTTGTTTGGTTCCGGTGACCCTAGAAGGAGTTTCAGAACCATCATGGTCTTGATTGACATTGCATACCATTTGTATGAATGAATGGATGAATGGATGAATGGATGAATGGATGAATGGATGAATGGATGGATTGATGGATCCATCCAGGTCCAAGAATCCAGAACTGTCTTCTTGGACCTGAACAAGTCAGAAACAATCAGACCCATTCTGTCTAAAAAAGACGCAGAAGAAGAACTCTATGCATCTAAATGATCTTTACAGGTAATCAGACGACTTTTCATTCCTCCTTCCTCTCCACATATACTTATATATATATATATGTGTGTGTGACAAAAAAATCAATGAATAAATAAAGATATATATATATTTAATTATTATTTTATTTTATTTTATTTTTAATTTTTTAACCCTGTAAAGGTTTTTCCACCGTTTGTCACTGACCGCCCCTGAATGTGGACTTCAGTCAGTCCTTTTCTTACACCACCCGTTTGCTCTCCTCCTCCCGCTGCTGCTCCCATGATCCTTAAATACAACGGGGTTTCCGGCACTATCCCATAATATACAGGTATTTAATTCAGGGTTCAGAAAGACACAACGCTTGAGTTTTAATGTATAATTTAGGAGGGATTAGGAATAATTTGCGGTCTGTGAAGACGCCCCCTCCTTGTGTTTGTGTGTGGTGGGCGGAGAGAAGTTGATTGACAGCTGGTCTGTGCTCTGGAAGCATGACAGCTGTGACAGGGTCGCATCACATGCAATGATGAGTGTGTGTGTGTTTGTGTGTGTGAGTGTGTGCGTTCCTGTGTGTTTGTCTTAGTGTGTGTGTGTGTGTTTATGTGTATGTTTGTATGTGTGTGTGTGTGTATGTGTTTATTTGTGTATGTGTGTGTTTGTTTCTTTGTGTGTGTGTGTTTATTTGTGTTTGTGTGTCTGTGTGTGTGCGTGTGTTTGTTTCTTTGTGTTTGTGTGTGTTTATTTGTGTTTGTGTGTGTGTGTGTGTTTGTGTGTGTGTGTGTTTGTTTGTATGCGTGTGTTTGTTTGTGTGTGTGTTTGTGTGTGTGTGTGTTTGTTTGTTTGTTTGTGTGTGTGTGTGTGTTTATTTGTGTTTGTGTTTGTGTGTGTGTGTGTTTATTTGTGTTTATGTGTGTGTGTGTGTTTGTTTGTTTGTATGTGTGTTTTTTATTTTTTGTATGTGTTTGTGTGTGTGTGTTTATTTGTGTGTGTGTGTTTGTGTGTGTGTTTGTGTGTGTGTTTATGTGTATGTTTGTGTGTGTGTGTTTGTGTTTGTGTGTGTTTATTTGTGTTTGTGTGTGTGTGTGTTTATGTGTATGTTTGTGTGTGTGTGTTTGTGTGTTTGTGTGTGTTTGTGTGTGTGTGTGTGTGTTTGTGTGTGTGTGTGTGTGTTTGTGTGTGTGTTTATTTGTGTTTGTGTGTGTGTTTGTTTGTTTGTATGTGTGTTTTTTATTTTTTGTATGTGTTTGTGTGTGTGTGTTTATTTGTGTTTGTGTGTGTGTGTGTTTATTTGTGTTTGTGTGTGTGTGTGTGTTTGTTTGTTTGTATGTGTTTGTGTGTGTGTGTTTATTTGTGTGTGTGTGTGTTTGTGTGTGTGTTTGTGTGTGTGTTTATTTGTGTGTGTGTGTGTTTGTGTGTGTTTGTGTTTGTGTGTGTTTATTTGTGTGTGTGTGTGTGTTTGTTTGTATGTGTTTGTGTGTGTGTGTTTATTTGTGTGTGTGTGTGTTTGTGTGTGTGTGTGTGTGTGTTTATTTGTGTGTGTGTGTGTTTGTGTGTGTGTGTGTTTATTTGTGTGTGTGTGTTTGTGTGTGTTTGTGTTTATGTGTCTGTGTTTGTTTGTTTCTTTGTGTGTGTGTTCATTTGTGTTTGTGTGTGTGTTTATTTGTGTTTGTATGTGTGTTTATTTGTGTTTGTGTGTGTGTGTGTGTGCGTGTGTTTGTTTGTTTGTGTGTGTGTGTTTATTTGTGTGTGTTTGTGTGTGTTTGTGTGTGTGTGTGTGTGTGTGTTAAGTGTATGTTTGTGTGTGTGTGTTTATTTGTGTTTGTGTTTGTGTTGTGTGTGAGTGTTTGTTTGTTTGTGTATGTGTGTTTATTTGTGTTTGTGTTGTGTGTGTGTGAGTTTCTTTCAAACATTATTTAAATGAAAACTTTACATCTTCTCTCCATCTCTGTTATTTCTCAGCGCTCACAGCAGAGATGTTTCTTCTATGGAGACCCGTGAAGGTCAAACACAGCAACCGTGGCATCAGACGTTTCTTTTGTCACTCAGACTTTTTTCCGTCAGTCACTCTGTAAATTCTGATATTAAAAAAACTGAGAAGAAGAAAAGTGTTTTGGTGTGTAGCGGCATAACGAAGGCGGTTCTGAGTCACTGACAGGTTCTCCCCTGAAGTCCTGAAGATCCACAAAACACTAGACTGTGATGAAACAATGGTTTGTGATCAGATGTAGTGAGTGGGTCTAAGAGTCCTCCTGGTTCTGAGCCACAGAAACTGTGGGTCAGAACCAGAACTTTGTGGTAATTCTATCAAATGTGACTCAGTGGCTCATAAAAGACATTCTGAACTGTTTAATTGGTTTCACGGTGTTTCTGTAAGATAATGAATGAAACCAGGCCGGCCAGAGATACTGGTGTTTGTTTGATTGACACCTGGCGGTCCGTCGATGACATCATTCTCTGATTTTAGAAACGCCTTTCTCTTGAAGCGTCGATGTATGAAAACCAAAATCCAGTTTCAGGAGTCGGGAGCATCTTTGATGGCGGACCTTTAGCTGTTCTCGTATCTGAACTACTCCTATGCTGTCGTCCCCCTCAGCCCCCCTCATTGTACAAGCAACCCCCCTGATTGAACTCCTCAAAATGAATGTGAAATTATATGAGCAGTATTTTGTGGTAAGCATGTTCCCGATATGAGTAAAATGTAAACGTTAACGTCGCGATAACATGATGTCGATGAGACAGATGTCTATAAAGTTCAGTCAAATGCACCAGTTTGGACAAAATCGATCAATGATTGATCAAAGTCTATGTTTGTATGAAGTCTGACAATTATCCATGAAACAGTTTTCAGGGAAAAAGCTCCCCCTAGTGAGTAAGATGTGAACTTTTCGAGTGAAAAGCTGTAGGAATCTGATACGTTCTATAAGTAGATCAGAAATCCTTTATTGATCACGTACAGAACAACATCGTCACGTTACTTCTCTGCGTCTGACCCCTCCCTGAGGGAGTGGTGGGCGGAGTCTTTGAGGCGCCCGGGGAGCTGGGGTCTCAGGGTCTAGCTTAAGGATTCTACGACGAGTAGACCCCGGTGGGACTTGAACCGGTTACCTTCAGGTGTCTGATTGGGAGACGGCCGCTCCACCCACTGAACGACGGCTGCTCCACCCACTGAACCACAGCTGCTCCACCCACTGAACGACGGCTGCTCCACCCACTGAACCACAGCCGCCCCAAATATGCCTTAGAGTCAAACTAAAACCAATGGTTGAGAAATTATGACCAAAAACTTTTGTTGATAAAACTCCCCTTAGTGTTAGAAATATACAACTGACCTTTCCAAACAATCAATCCAGTTCTTCCTCACACTAAGGTCTATATTTGCCTGATCAAGTTAAAACGAAGGATTGCAGCGACGATGACAATTATATCCCCCAAAAGTGTTGGACACCTCCGCTGTGGATCCTGTATTTCCAACACTAGGGGGAGCTTCACCTCCAGATGTTTTCACCATCATTTTTCAGTAGTAGTTCTGCATTCCTCACTGGGTGGGGCTTTTTACAGGAAGCACTTTAAAGGACATAACTTCCCAGGCTGGAACTGATTTAGTCTGATTTTGGTGCCTTTGAATCGAGTCTTGGCGATTTATTTTGAGTTTATCACATTTTATTCCACTATTTTTGTATTTTATTCACTTTTGTCATAAAAATCACGTTTTTTGTGGACTAAACTCTAAAACGATTGCATGGACCATTTTCATCTCATACCCAGGTACAGCTGAGTGTGAGGAAGAACTGGATTGATTTGAGGAGAGATCACTTGTATATTTCTGACACTAGGGGGAGCGGTATTGCCAAAGCTTGGGACCATAAACTCTCGACCACTGGTCCGGTTCTGTCTTCATCGGTGCGAGTGAACCGACTAGCGGAGATCTATCTTCTGTAAATATATTATATTTTACTCACTATGGGGGGATTTTCACGAGTAACACTGTTTTTCAAACATAACCGTCTAAATGGTTTTGTCCAACTTTGTTGACTATGAGTGGACTCATGGAGATCTTTCCTGTCAATCACGTTTTACTCTAAAGGGACGCATCTTTACGAAAAATGAGTTTCGGTCATAAGGGGGATTGTTTGTACAACAGGGACTTCTCAGGGACATACCCCCCCGATGACTTCATCCCAAATACACAACCAACGTGAAATAAGGAGAGGGAGTCTGGTGACGTACGCCTGAAAGGTGACATTTGTTACCCAGACGGTTAAACGGTCGGCTTCCTGCGTGTTTTTACAGAGTCTACTAGTTACAACATCTACATCACATTGTTACACTGAAGTGATTGACCATAAACGCATCGCGCCGTGTACGACCCCGCCTCTAACGGGTAGCATTCAGGTTTTACAAGGCAGCGTGTCACTTTTAATGAAATTATTCATCGACAGCTAAACATCGCTCTGATGCCAAGTGACACGTAAGAAGTGAAAGAGCGGCGAGTTTTCTCTCCGGCAGCGAACGCCATCACGCTGAGAGCCGCTGGAGTGTGAGAGGAGGTCAGCAGTTAAATGAACTTTCATTCTCTTTCACTGCGAGGATCCTTCATCTGCATCGAGCCAGAAGTAATGGAAGTGTGGTGGAGCATTGAAGATTGATGCCAGGGAGCTCCCAGACCTCTTCCCTCTGCTTTTAGCCTTCCTCCTTCATCTAGAAATGCTCCGCCTCCTCTCCTCTGCTCTCATTGTTTTGTGTCTCCGCCTCCACCTCCGCGTCTCCTCCTCCACTCGGCATTCTCTCTCTCCTCTCCAGGACCTTCTGGTTAGTCGCCTCCGTTTGTGAGCCGCTCATCCCTTCTTCCCAAAAACGTCTCATCCCTTTCAGCGAGGAGGAATCGGCCGTCGCTCAGAGTTTTAGACCATTTAGAGCTGAGCTGAAAGTTCTCAAGGTCATTCATCAAGAATGTGTCGGACATGCCTTCAGGGGTAGAATGACGTGTTTCTTTTCATTCCCCGACCCTCTTCTCTGAGTTTAATCAGCCTGATTAAAATGTTTATAGTTGGGTCGTAAAGGAATAAGATAATGAGATACAACAGCAGCATAAATGACCTTATTTGGTCGAGTCTATAAAGAACACATTCATTCAAGTCCAGAGTTTATATTCTCTATAATCTTATGATGTCGTTTACATTTAAATGTATTACCTAACGCTTTAAAATGTCTGCTTTACCCTTTAAAGGTAATCAGAGTAAAAACAGTCCAAATGTTCACTTATGCACAAATTATTGTTCTGGAAATTTAAAGAAAACAGTCTGACATTTAAAAAAACGTCCGAGAAAAAGGTTTGGGGTCCGCTGACCTGGAGGATTCTCAGCCGGACCTCCTGTGTCCCAGACACTGAGAAGGCTAGCTGTCAATCAACCGATGACATGAAAATAAAAATCCACACATGCAGGAGAAAAAGGAGAAACTTCTTTCTTTCAGCCGTATGTTAACGTTAAATAACGTCGGAACCTTTATCTTCACACACAATCCTTCTTCCACAGATTAAAGAGAACCAAGTCCGATAAACGTAAAAGTGAATAATATGAAGAAGAGGAGTCTCCTTAAAGGTTCTGTGAAACGAGGCAGACGCGTTACGACAGCCGCCACCTTTTAAATATCTAAGCCGCAATAAAGGAGCTTTTTTGAACCTTTTTATTTTCTCTGTTAATAACTGCAGACGCAATTATGTGCAAAGTGTTAAATTATAATGAATAATGTCTGTAAGACGGCGGATTTTATTGAGCTGTGTTATTTTTTACCCCGAGTGGTTATTGATCGGGCCGTTCATTTGGTCATTCAGGCCGGACTTTGATGGCAGAACCCGTAAAACTGGACCATTAAACTTGATGACACACAGAGACACACTCTAACACACACTCTAACACACACTCTAACACACACTCTAACACACACTCTAACACACACTCTAACACACACACTGTAACACACACTCTAACACACACTCTAACACACACACTGTAACACACACTCTAACACAACCACTGTAACCCACACGTACACACACACACTCTAACACACACGTATACACACGTACACACACGTATACACACATACACACTGTAACACACACGTACACACACGCACTCTAACACACACGTACACACACACACACACGCACACACTCTAACACACACTCTAACACACACGTACACACACATACACACACACACTGTAACACACACGTACACACACACACACTCTAACACACACGTATACACACACGTACACACGCACACACTCTAACACACACTCTAACACACACGTACACACACATACACACACGTACACACACTCACTCTAACACACACGTATACACACACGTATACACACGTACACACACACACTCGAACACACACTCTAACACACACGTTAGACACACACACACACACACTGTAACACATACGTACACACACTCTAACAAACACGTACACACACATACATAAACACTCTAATACACACGTACACACACACACTCTAACACACGCACACACACACTCTAATACACACGTACACACACACGTGTACACACAATCACACTAACAGTCTAACACACATGTACACGCAGACACTCTAACATACATGTACACACAAACTAACACACATGTACACACACACATAAACACTCTAATACACACGTACACAGACAGACCTATATACACACTCTAACACACAGACTCAAACACACTATCACACACAGACTCACTAACACACATATACACACAAACACACAGACTCACACAAACACAGACCAACACACACACATACCCATACAGAAAACACACTCACACACTTTCACATACGCACAAACACACTCACACTTTAACAAACACTCACACACACTCACACGTAGACACAGTCACACTCATACACACATACAAACACACAGTCACACTCACACATAGACACAGTCACACACCCACACACAGTCACACACACATACACACAGTCACACTCACACTCACACATAGACCCTGAGGTGTTCTTCGTCTTCACAACATGTGATGAGAGGTTCTGGTCGTTTTCAACCACATCCATCACTTTTCTTCTACAACCAGCAATAATCCACCAACCAGACCCAAACTGACCCGCTGTCTCATACAGGGTTCTGCTGAGGTGGGCTTCAGAGGGGCCTCAGAGGCCCACTGTATACACCCACACACAAATATACACATGCTCACACACACATACACACACACACACACACACACACACGCCCACACACACACATGTGGGTCCGTTTAGCTGAGAATGTGATTCTTGAGTGTAGAAAACAAAAAAAATGCACAAAAACGAGATTCATCTGGATTCCAGGTGACATCATGGCGTACAGGAAGGTGTGTGACGCCCAGGGTGGTCCGATGGTCAGCGAGGTTCTTCACTGCTCTGAAGGTCTGGATCTTGACTGGGACCTGGAGAAGGAGGAGCTACAGGAACCGGGACCCGGCAGGGAGCGTATGCAGACGCAGCATGTGGACCTCCAGAGATCAGGTAGGACTTTAAGTCTACGTCTGGATCCCTGGGTCTGGTTTAGGGAGAAGGAACCGGCAGCAGGCTCACCAGAACTTCACCATCGAGCGTCTTGTCTTTACTTCAAGGTGAAGATCTGGATATGTTAGTGACATTAAGCATTAAGCATTTTAGCACTTTGAGATTTGATCCAAATGTAAAGTGCATTATAAATTAAATTTATTATTATTATTATTATTATTATTATTATTATTATTATTAAACACATCAAAGCTATATGAATAAAATACAAACGGCTTTTAGAACAAACAGTTCTGGAGAAGACCTGCGAACCTTGACCTGTTCTAAGGTCACTGGGGGTCAAACAGTTTTTAACCTTTTTACAGACTTTTAACCTTATTATACATTTTTTTATTTAAAGCTACTGCTACAAGCTGTGAAATATAAGTACCTCTATATTTAATATAACCCCTTATATATTGAATATAAGTACCTCTATACTTAATATTACTGACTATATATTTAATATAAGTACCTCTATATTTAATATAAGTACCTCTATATTTAATATAAGTACCTCTAAACTTAATATTACTGACTATATATTTAATATAAGTACCTCTATATTTAATATAAGTACCTCTATATTTAATATTACTGCCTATATATTTAATATAAGTACCTCTATATTTAATATAAGTACATCTATATTTAATATTACTGCCTATATATTTAATATAAGTACCTCTATATTTAATATAAGTACCTCTATATTTAATATTACTGCCTATATATTTAATATAAGTACCTCTATATTTAATATAAGTACCTCTATATTTAATATTACTGCCTATATATTTAATATAAGTACCTCTATATTTAATATAAGTACCTCTATATTTAATATTACTGCCTATATATTTAATATAAGTACCTCTATATTTAATATTACTGCCTATATATTTAATATAAGTACCTCTATATTTAATATAGGTACCTCTATATTTAATATTACTGACTATATATTTAATAGAAGTACCTCTATATTTAATATAAGTACCTCTATATTTAATATTACTGCCTATATATTTAATATAAGTACCTCTATATTTAATATAAGTACCTCTATATTTAATATTACTGCCTATATATTTAATATAAGTACCTCTATATTTAATATAAGTACCTCTATATTTAATATTACTGCCTATATATTTAATATAAGTACCTCCATATTTAATATAAGTACCTCTATACTTAATATTACTGCCTATATATTTAATATAAGTACCTCCATATTTAATATAACTACTTCTATACTTAATATTACTGCCTATATATTTAATATAAGTACCTCTATATTTAATATTACTGCCTATATATTTAATATAAGTACCTCTATATTTAATATTACTGCCTATATATTTAATATAAGTACCTCTATATTTAATATAAGTACCTCTATATTTAATATTACTGACTATATATTTAATATAAGTACCTCTATATTTAATATAAGTACCTCCATATTTAATATTACTGCCTATATATTTAATATAAGTACCTCTATATTTAATATAAGTACCTCTATATTTAATATTACTGCCTATATATTTAATATAAGTACCTCTATATTTAATATAAGTACCTCTATATTTAATATTACCGCCTATATATTTAATATAAGTACCTCTAAACTTAATATTACTGACTATATATTTAATATAAGTACTTCTATATTTAATATTACTGACTATATGTTTAATATAAGTACCTCTATATTTAATATAAGTACTTCTATATTTAATATTACTGCCTATATATTTAATATAAGTACCTCTATATTTAATATAAGTACCTCTATACTTAATATTACTGCCTATATATTTAATATAAGTACCTCTATATTTAATATAAGTACCTCTATATATAATATTACTGCCTATATATTTAATATAAGTACCTCTATATTTAATATTACTGCCTATATATTTAATATAAGTACCTCTATATTTAATATAGGTACCTCTATATTTAATATTACTGACTATATATTTAATATAAGTACCTCTATATTTAATATAAGTACCTCTATATTTAATATTACTGCCTATATATTTAATATAAGTACCTCTATATTTAATATTACTGCCTATATATTTAATATAAGTACCTCTATATTTAATATAAGTACCTCTATATTTAATATTACTGCCTATATATTTAATATAAGTACTTCTATATTTAATATAAGTACCTCTATATTTAATATTACTGCCTATATATTTAATATAAGTACCTCTATATTTAATATAAGTACATCTATATTTAATATTACTGCCTATATATTTAATATAAGTACCTCTATATTTAATATAAGTACCTCTATACTTAATATTACTGCCTATATATTTAATATAAGTACCTCTATATTTAATATAAGTACCTCTATATTTAATATTACTGCCTATATATTTAATATAAGTACCTCTATATTTAATATAAGTACCTCTATATATAATATTACTGCCTATATATTTAATATAAGTACCTCTATATTTAATATTACTGCCTATATATTTAATATAAGTACCTCTATATTTAATATAAGTACCTCTATATTTAATATTACTGCCTATATATTTAATATAAGTACCTCTATATTTAATATAAGTACCTCTATATTTAATATTACTGCCTATATATTTAATATAAGTACCTCTATATTTAATATAAGTAACTCTATATTTAATATTACTGCCTATATATTTATTATAAGTACCTCTATATTTAATATAAGTACCTCTATATTTAATATTACTGCCTATATATTTAATATAAGTACCTCTATATTTAATATTACTGCCTATATATTTAATATAAGTACCTCTATATTTAATATAGGTACCTCTATATTTAATATTACTGACTATATATTTAATAGAAGTACCTCTATATTTAATATAAGTACCTCTATATTTAATATTACTGCCTATATATTTTATATTTGTACCTCTATATTTAATATAAGTACCTCTATATTTAATATTACTGCCTATATATTTAATATAAGTACCTCTATATTTAATATAAGTACCTCTATATTTAATATTACTGCCTATATATTTAATATAAGTACCTCTATATTTAATATAAGTACCTCTATATTTAATATTACTGCCTATATATTTAATATAAGTACCTCTATATTTAATATAAGTACCTCTATATTTAATATAAGTACCTCTATATTTAATATAAGTACCTCTATATTTAATATTACCGCCTATATATTTAATATAAGTACCTCTAAACTTAATATTACTGACTATATATTTAATATAAGTACCTCTATATTTAATATTACTGCCTATATATTTAATATAAGTACCTCTATATTTAATATTACTGCCTATATATTTAATATAAGTACCTCTATATTTAATATTACTGCCTATATATTTAATATAAGTACCTCTATATTTAATATTACTGACTATATATTTAATATAAGTACCTCTATATTTAATATAAGTACCTCCATATTTAATATTACTGCCTATATATTTAATATAAGTACCTCTATATTTAATATAAGTACCTCTATATTTAATATAAGTACCTCTATATTTAATATTACTGCCTATATTTTTAATATAAGTAACTCTGTATTTAATATAAGTACCTCTATATTTAATATTACTGCCTATATATTTAATATAAGTACCTCTATATTTAATATAAGTACCTCTATATTTAATATTACTTCCTATATATTTAATATAAGTACCTCTATATTTAATATAAGTACCTCTATATTTAATATAAGTACTTATTGTCAAGCGTCTGTGTTCCGTTCTCCCTCTGTGTCTGTCCTGTGATTGGTCGTCATGTTCACCTGTGTTTCCTCACCACCTGTGTCTCATTGTCTCGTTATGTCTGTGTATAAAGTCTGTCCTCACCTTCCCTTCTGTGACAGTTTGTTGTTGATGTTCCTCGTGTCGTCACGCCGCCCAACCCTCCCAGTGTGTCGTAAGTTATTCCTGGTGTTTCTGTTCCTTTTTTTTCCTCGTGCCTTTTTGATAATAAATAAATATTTTTGCACCTGCTCTACGTCGTATGCGTCTGCATTTGGGTCCAAGCAAAACCCCAGAGGAGTTCTTAACACTTATGTATTTAATGTAAGTACTTATGTATTTAATGTAAGTACTTATGTATTTAATGTAAGTACTTATATATTTAATGTAAGTACCTATATATTTAATGTAAGTACTTATATATTTAATGTAAGTACTTATATATTTAATGTAAGTACTTATATATTTAATGTAAGTACTTATATATTTAACGTAAGTACTTATATATTTAATGTAAATACTTATATATTTAATGTAAGTGCCTATAAATAGAGTATAAGTTCTGGTATATCTACTATAAGTATTCATATATTGAGTATATATCAGTACTTGTATTGAGTAGAACCCCTTCTATAATGTATATAGGTGTAGATCTAGATTGATGAACCCAACTAGACTGACATAATCACTTCGACCTATGATTCTGATATTACTCTTTGTTCTTCATCTGAATGATGAAGAGCAGCTGCGGGTCAGTGGGTCGGGTTTCCGTCCCCCAACCTGCAGGTCGTCGGTTCAATCCCATCCTTTTAGATCTACCTGTCATAGGAGCTGTGATCTCCACCCTGGAACCCAGTTCTGTTTGAATGTGAAGAAGCTTGAATGTGTTTTAGTCACGAGGTAACCGGTACAGCACCGGTCTCTTTACAGCACCAGTACAAGTCCAAGTCCATCTGGAACCATTTATTATGCAGATTTAACCTATCTGACGTATTTAAAAACAAGTAGTTGTGACTGAAGAGGGATTTTTGGACGTGTGGAACATCTTTACTGTGTGAGTGACGTCAGCAGCAGGAGTTTGTGCATCATTTCTGAAAGTTCCAGAACATCCCAACGTCAACAAAACAGTGATTGAACATTGTTCCATCATCCAGAACCACAAAGGTCAGTCACTGTTCCTTTAGTGGAAACGTTTGCCACTGGAATGAACCTGTTAATAATCTGAGCATGTGTGTGATCAAGTGTAAGAGTCCGAGGATGGAGCCCTGGGGGACCCCACAGGTCATAGGGGTCATGGAGAAAGTCCTGTTCAGTAAGAAATGTTTGTCTTCCTAAACAGACTGAATCAACTCTATAAAACTCTATACAAACATGATAAATAATGTTTGAGTCGTTATCATTCAAATGAATTACCATAAATGATCCTATGAAGTTTTTTAACTGTTTAAAAACATTTTTCAGTTCATGGTGAACTTAGAGTGAATCCGTCTTCTGTAGTTTTTATAGTTCTATAACTCGGAGAGGACATTAGAGTTGTAAACATCCTGTCACTGTGGAAGATGAGAGCATTAATGAATCTTCAAAAGTCCTCCAAGTCTGGAGTTTGTCGTCTTTGAAGGTCTTCATTCTTCTCTCATGATGCCTGGAGATCTAGAAGGTCTGATCCTTTTAAAACTCTCAACTCAGCCGGCACATAGCACAGCGGCCGTCTCTGCTGGAGACGTCCATGGACAGATTGTTTTTCTTCTTTTGTTCATTAAACAGGACTTACATCATCCTGGTTAGAACATAACCCAGACCTACTTCCTGGAGGAACTTTGAATCTGGAACAACGAATAATGAGGCTTTTATCGGTCTGCTCCTGTATGTCCTGTGGGGGCCTCACCTCTCAGGGGTCTGAGGTGGTGTTGGGATGAACCCCGACCTTTAGCACTAACGACAGGGAGAAGATGGCGTCTGTCACACACAAAGGTTTGGGTTTAACAGGGTTTTCTGTCATTCTGACGAGGTCATGTCTCGTTGGTGATTAGCTGAACAGACTCGTGTTTCTCTCTGACCTTCTTTGATTCGTCTCTGTTGTTAAACTTGACGTCCCTCAGTTTTTACAGCAGAGGTGAAGAGGAACCTGAAGGATTATTGAAAGACTAAAACCAGAAGCTGGTTTTTGTTGATCACCAGTCATTCATTATAGTTCATATATAACCTCTGATATCTGACTGAATCTAATCACGTAGCTGTTTTTGAACGTTGAAACGGTCCAGCTCAACGTTTATATTTGTTTCCCACCTGCAGGTTGTTCGGACCCAGGTCCCGATCCTGACCCAGAGCTGCTGGAACCCATCCAACCGGCTGTGTCGGTCTCTCCACATGGACGATTTGAACGACTCCAGGAAGACCCCAACTACATCTCTCACTTCACCAGGGCCCCCGGTCATAAAGGTCAACGGCGACTCCACTGCTTCCTGCTCAGGTAGTTAAGAACTGCAGACGGAGACTTTCAAAGTCAGATATTCGCCGCTACGATGGTATCCGCCTGAAAACAGTGGATTAATCCTGCCAGGGTGGAGGTTAGATGTTTCCTCCAGCGAAGGAGTTCTAGTATCTGGGAGTTCTAGTATCTGGGAGTTCTAGTATCTGGGAGTTCTAGTATCTGGGAGTTCTAGTATCTGGGAGTACTAGTATCTGGGGGACATGGACCAGCGATGGACACGCGGTTTGTTGTCCCAAACCACTAGCGTAGTGAGTGAGCGAGCTAGCTAGCCAAAAGATACGATAATCCTTCAATCATCCCACGGCGCGTTAATGTAGCAGAAACCAGCGTTACAGCGTTATACAGTCATGAAGAAGAAGCCTTCACACGGATGACAGCTGTCAAACACAAAAGTCTCAGTGTTTTTGACAGTATTGTTGAAATGATTGCAGTGTGGGAGAATGAGTCGATGGGGAAAGTTTATCGAGAGAATCTGTCTGTGTTCAGACGGAAAGAAGAGACGACGTGTCGTGGAAGATTGTGCTGTCAATCATTGTGGACACAATCAAACAAACGACAGGGACGGGTTTAAGGAAGATTTAATTACAATATAGGAGAATACCAACCGGATCACTCCGACAGAATAAGTAGCTGTCAGAGAAATTATTACAAGATGGGGATAAACTTGTTTTTGTACACAAATATATGTACAAATATATATATAGCTTCTCTTTTTTCAGGCTGTTTTAATTTGGTAGCATATTAAGGGTCTGCAGTTTGGGGTCAATAGGTCACTGCTGCTATGTCAGTTCTTGGTACTGAAGGAGTGCGATTGTGGACCCAAGCAGCTACAATGAGCTTCCTCTGTGGGTCGGTGGGTTTCCCCCTCAGGAGTAAGATGAGGGGCTTACAAACAGGAAATGTTCTTTTCTCTACTTTTATTGCTAACAGTTAGTTTTACGGCCCCTGAAAAACCGTATTATGAAATACGATTACAGGCGACGTCATCCGCTCAACCTCACATACGTGTTTAAAGGTTCTTAACATAAAGTGAAGTGAACTGAACAAACTCAGTGTTGGTCCCCTCCCTGCAGGTAACACACATCATCTATTCTTGACACCTGATCGTTACCTCGCCAGTTATTACATGTCAACCTTCGCCATTAAAGAACATTAAAGGTTCGCCTGTAACCCCAGAACATTTCCAGACACCCATTCCCGCTGACACCCCGCCCTCCAGAGAGCAAAGGTCACATGTTATCTACTCCAGCATCATTGCAGGGTGCTTGAAGTCAAGATCTCACGGGTGCCCCGGGTCAACCAGGCGGCGGCGCAGGCATCAGCTGTGATGAAAAGGGAATAGTTGCCTAATGTTAAAGCGGACATCAAGGACGCTTTAACGTTACTATGGAGGAGAATCCAGACGCCTTCTGTGACAGTCGCCTCGTTTCAGCAGGAAGGAGTCCTTTAAATGATCTCTTGAGGATTCACAGCAGATTCCAGTAAATTAATCAAAACTCAACGTCTACCTGTTCTACTCACGGGGCGACAGCGACTCAGGGTCGTCCACTTATCGGTCTGATCCCGGACCCCCGGTCATGTCTGAGTGTCCTTCAGCAAGATACTGAACACCAAGGTGCTCCTAGTGGTCGTTCCATTAGTGTGAATGGTTACTGTTTTAACAGGCTGTGCTGTGTGAATGTTTGTGTGAATGTTTGTGTGACGGTTTGTGTGAATGTTTGTGTGAATGTTTGTGTGAATGTTTGTGTGAATGTTTGTGTGAATGTTTGTGTGACGGTTTGTGTGGTTGTATGAATGTTTGAGTGAATTTCTGGGTGAATATTTGTGTGAATATGTGAGTAAATGTATGAATAGTAGAGTGAATATTAGTATGAATGTTTGAGTGAATATGTGAAGGTTTGTATGAGTGTTTGAGTGAATGTCTGTGTGAATGGGTGATTGAATGATTTAGTTAATAAATGAGTGAATGTGTGAATATCTGTGTGAATGCTGACTGTTGTTGCGAAAGTGCTTTGAGTTGTCAAGCAGACAAGAGTTACGTTATTTAAGAACAGTTCATATAGAATTACGTTTTTTTTTTTTCCTTCCTCCTAATTTCTTACCAGACTCGGTCCTTCGTCAGAGTAATCCTGTGAACGTGTCTTTCAGCTAGTTCGAGAAAATATCATATCTGAACTCAATCTTTTCTAGGTATTTCCTTGCGGGGGCGGGCCTTTTTGTCCTGGGTCTCCTGATTGGCTGGTTCACTCATTCACCTGCCGTCAAGCCGCCTGTTCCTCCGGCCGAAAGCTCAGACATGCTGGAAGATCTTCTGAGAGGAATCACGGCCGACAAGATTGACGCTCTGCAAAAGTAAGTTCCAATTAAAACGTCAATTAAAGCAGAGAGAAAAGTGAAAATCCTTTTGTTCTGGAAACAAACAGTAAATAATCAGCATGTGATCCCGTGAAGATCCACTCACGCAGGACATTTCAACCGCCTGACAGTTGGACAGAGCAAATATTAAACTTGAGCAACACTTCCTGAGTTCATAAGTGAGGCGATGAAGAGGAACAACAGAGGAAGCCGAAGTGAATTGAGCGTCTAGAAGAGTTGTTGTTCTTACCGATAACAAAGGCAGGCATCAGCTGAAATGGAGGGACAACCACAGACGGAGCGTTCAGATTCTTTTCTCGGGGTACAGTAACAGCGCTCTGAAGTGAAAGTTCCTTCTCTTCGATTTAAAAATCATTTTAAATTGTTGCGGGTGAATGTTTCATTTTTCTACAACAATAACCGACATTCACACTTGTGGAAAACCTGTTCTCCTGCTGCCAGGCTGTTAAACGGTGTCTTAAACGGTGTTTTAAACGGTGTAACACAGCAGAGGAGAAAGTTGTGTTCATGAGCAAAAACGTCTCCTGTCACGTAGATGATGATGACGATGATGATGAAAGCCTCGGCAAGTATGTAAAGATATTATAGGTTTTATACAAAGTTTACTCTGACATTTTCTGACCTCAGCAAAGTTTATGGTTCTGTAATCCTGTGGGTAGAACCTCAAACAGAGACACACTCTCTGAGATTTGCGGGGATATTATGGACTGGTCATTGTCGCGTCTCCCGCCGATCCTTCGTGTTAGCAGGATAACTCATAAACTATTTCATGGATCGTTTTCAAATGTTATACACACAGAGAGCTCAGTGTGAGGAAGAACTGGATTTATTTATCATCTTTATTTCCTAAACCTTCCAGACCATCAATTCTCAAACCGTTGATCCCATTTGCCAGTTTGCCGGCAGAGAAGGAGAGCGATGGTCGCAGACGAGCCGTGGTCATTGGACGAGAGGTTTGCGTCAAAGATGACTCTGAGGTGGTGACGTGAGGGACCAAGGATGATTATGTGATGATTTTTATTGATTCAGGGAGGTCGTTCTCCTGAGGAGTGTTGTCAGAGGAACGTAAGATGTTAGTGAGAAACGTCCCCTTGTGTGGACCGTAGTCCGATGTCTCTGAGGTCATCACAGTTAACAGACAGTTTTGTCTTCTAACAAAGCAATTTACTCTATATCTACAACCAACCAGAAGGGGAAAAAAATATTTTATTTTACCACTGGTCAGACCTTCGTCAACTCGAACGTCGTCTTCTCCGTACCAGATGATGGTTCATGTTACGCCTGGGTTTATGTGAACTGAGACAATCCCGTCACCATGGTTTCCCTCGGAGTTCCACAGAGTTTCCATCATTTATTTTCTCATGTCTATATCCCAGGGTGCCAGAAACACCTCCACCCACCCACCCACCACCGTTCAACCATCTGTGAGGAGGATGACATATTTAATTATGGTTAGAATTACAGTAATATCCGTATAATTAAATGGGTCACTTTCAGCATTGCTCTTTACTTTTAGTTTAATTTTAAATGTGTTTCTGACGCCTGCATGTGTGAAACATGCAGGAACTGTAACAGAACTGAAATCTAAAGTTCATCTTGACGGTGAAACCTGGAAGCAGACTCTGTTAGGGAACCTTCACCGTAAAACAAACGTCGTTGTTGGATTGTTGGTTTATTTCAGGGGGTTAAACCACTGACTTTGGTCCAGGAGACTGGGTTCGAATCCCGGTCAAAAGAGGGCATGGAAGAAGCCCAGGCCGGACCCTCGGGCGAGGTCCCCTCGTCCCCTTGTGCTCCTGAATGGGACTGATGTTACAGAAAATGGATGGATGTTATAACTAGTGGTGTGAAAACAACACAAGTTAGTTAATTAGTAAACTAATACATTTTATGGAGTCTTGCCAAGCTGCAGCCTTCTACCTGCTAAACTCAGGAAGAATTCTGTTCCCCCACACCAGACCCTTTGGATACAAATGAACGTCTATCATCATTTTAAACGCCGTGTTTACTTTGCACTTCCAGATTTCATTCAGACGTGGTTAATGTTGTGATTGTGTCCTTCTCTGTTCATACCTTGTTTATTCTTCTGTTTTGTCTTTATTCGTATCATACAGTCCATTTGTAGACATATTATATAATATATATCATTATTATCACTCGTTTCCTGGGGAGCACTTTGAATCTCAGCCCGCTGTGCAATGGTTACCTGTCAGTAGGTCACCTGTCATTCCTGCCTTCCTGTGTCAGGCAGGAAGTGAACCTTTTTGTCCTGATGGTGATGTGTTGAAGGACAAAAGGTCAAACATGAGGATGTTTGACCTTTTGTCACTCTATTCATCTGAGTGACTTAAAGAGGTTCAAACTGTGATAACTAGAAAACAGGTTCTCCAGACTTGCAGATTTTATGAGGTGTTCCGGGCCCAACGGGTGAACAGGCAACAGGGTGATGGGCGCCAAATGTCCAATGATGTGTGTAGGGGGGGGGATATAGAGAGTTTGAATAGGACCGCCGCCATCATCTTTGAAAAACTAGCCTAAAATGTTTATAAGAAAAGATTACCTTTAATTAAAAGCCCATCTTTTCCAATCCTATTGAACACAAACTGCATCAAAGAGCTGATTTGGCGGCGGGGGTTTACATATAATGGCTTACATACATAAAGAGCCTTAAAGTGCAGTCAGACATTCACATTAAGTTTGAAACCCGTACACAGTGAAGAAACAATGATAATATGTTTTCAGGCTTAGATTTTATATTTATGGCCGTTGTCTGTTCACAAAAGTACGAGTTTACAAAGAAAATATATTTCCTAGATAAGGCTTTAGATGTTCCTGGACATGTTCTGCCGAGACTTCAATAAAGGATGGGGCCTTCCATTCAGAGCGCATCCTTTAGCCCGATAATTCCATTCACCTTCTAGCAAAGCAGACTGGGCAATAATAGTGAGCGAGCTGTTCTGATTCTGAGAGGACAGAGGCGGAAGTGGAAACGAGAGAATGGTAAAGTGAAAGAGTCTCACAAAAGGAGGTGGAGGAAGGAGTGGATGTGTGAGGGGGAGGATGTCTCACTGCATGATGGATTAGATGATTCTCATATCTGTGTAGCTCCATATCCAGCAGGAACAGTCAGCATGATCATTGTTTGGACCGGGGACACTGTCCTCAGAATCATCTCATCCATCCCTCTGTGTTAACGGCCCGGCATCGGCTTTCTATCCGTCTTAATAGAGGTTTCATTGGAAACATAGCAGACCGGTTTTATTTGACACAACAAAAACTCTACGGAACTCTCCTTTAAGGACAGCTTGGATGCGTTTATTCTCAAGACAAGATCGTATGGATCTTTTAAAAAACAAACTCGGGTTTTAGCTTCAATACTATAAATATCACAATTAACATTATAAACATCACAATTACCATAAACATCACTAAAAACAATATAAACGAGTAATAACACAATAAACATCACTAAAAACAATATAAACATGAGAAATAACACTATAAATACACAAAACAATATAAACATCACTAAAAACACTATCAACATTAGTTAAAAACACCATAAACCTCACTATAAACACTTTCAACATCACAATTAAAATTATAACATCACTATAAACATCACTTAAAAATACTATAAACATTAGTAATAACACTATAGACATCACAATTACCATAAACATCACTATAAACCCTATAAATATCACTATAGACATTATAAACATCACTATTAACATTATAAAGAAATCACTATAAACACAATAAACATAAGTAATAACACTATAAACATCACTAAAAACACTTTAAAAATCCATATTAACATTATAAACATCACTAAAAACACTATAAACATGAGTAATGACACTATAAACATCACAAAAAACACTATAAACATCCAAGTTAACACTATAAACATCAATATATACACTATAAACATGAGTAATAACACTATAAACATCACTAAAAACATTACAAATATCACAATTAACATTATAAAAACTTTAAACATCACTATAAACATCACTAAAAACATTATAAAAATCATTATAAACACAATAAACATGAGTTATAACACTATACATCAGTATTAACATAACAATAAAAACATATAAACATCACTACAACCATCATAAACATCACAATAAACATTATAAGCATGACTATAAACATTATAAACATGACTATAAACACTATAAACATCACTATTAACATTATAAACATGACTATAAACATTATAAACATGACTATAAACACTATGAACATCACTATTAACATTATAAACATCACTTTAAACATTAAAACATTATAAACATCACTATAAACATTACTATAAACATTATAAACATCAATATAAACATCACTAAAAACATCACTAAAAGTAGGAGTATTTTGGAGTGGATCCGAGAAATTCTGTGTTTACTTAATATTGTATTTGGATTATATCTATTACTCATATTTTAGAATCTTTGAATCCATAAAGGATCGTTCATAGATCTGTATTTATGAAACCCATGGGAGAAGATGTGACCAGAAGTTAATTTTGACATCTAGTCTAATGAGATGGTTGCATGTTCTCAGCATTACAATACAGAAACACGACCGTGCAGTAAAAATATAACAGAACGACCAGTAAAATAAACAACCTTAAAGACGCCGCTTTACTGTATATCTTATCGTGTTAACGCGTTTACCTTGTAAACAAAGTGTTTAACCCTTATAGTTTATAGTTTACTCAGTTAGTTTACTTTATATTTTTTTTGAAAGTTTTTTTTTTTCAGACATAATTTCCTGACCCTTTAGACTCGCGAAGATCTATCTATTATATATCATACTTTATCTTAGTGCAAGGAAGAACTGGATTGATTCTCCGAAAAATTGGTTTTATATTTCTGACACTAGGCGGAGCTTTATGTCGAAATGTTTTCGGACCGTTATTTCTCGTCATATATAGTTTGTCCGATTTAGTCCAAATTTGGTGCTTGTGAAGATACATCTTGTATTTGTATTGTATTTTATTCTGACAGGTCATCATTTAGTCCTTGGGGGAAGCCTTTTTTTAAGAAAAACTGTTTTTTGAACAACTTCACAATCAGTGAAAGTTGTTCAATCAGGGGGTTTGCTTGTACAATGCAGGGGATTAGGGACTTTTTGGGGATATTGCTTTTGGAGGCGACAGCGTAGGTCTAGTTTACAAAGTTTAAACAAAGACTTTCTTGGATGTCAGGTGTCAGAGGGAGTTCACCATTCACCACTTCATCAACTGTAAAACAACGTTTGTCATCTACAGGCCAGAAAGCCCCGCTTGTAAAGTCATTTATATTGGGATAAACTAAAAGTAGTTTACAGGGCAGGTTAACAGAACACTAGCGAGAATCTATCTGGACTTCTATACGACAATAATAGTAACCCAGAGACTTTACAAGTCTTGGGCATCGACCACATCCCATCCTACATGAGGACAGCTGACAGACAAAGAGACCATTTTATTTATTTTAGATTATTAAACATCCAAGTCTTAATGAAAATGTTTGAAAAGGTTTTACCACCGTTTTGTAGATACTAGCTGTTTTTTTTGTAAATACATATTTATTCCATGTCTGCTGGAGGATTAGTGTATGGCGACATCTCTTAGGCCACTCCCCTTAATGCAGGTGTGATATTCTGATTGGTCATCAGAACCACAGAAGGTCTTACTTTTCCATGACATCTGTTTGACTCTCTGATGAGAGCTTGAAACTAAGAGCTCGTATATGTCCAAACGTCCACGCCGTTAGTAGAAAAACATTTTAACCTCTCTTAAAGGAGATGTAAGTTTCTTTCATTTTTCCTGATTATTTATGTCTATGTACTTTAAATCCCTACCTCCAACAAAAGTGAGACATTTTTTTAATCCAAGAAGCCCTCCGATTTATGAGATTTTTTTTTAAATGTTAATTGTAGGAACTTTATGCACCCTATTCTTTCTTTTCAGTTTACCCTTCAGAGAGGCGTGTAAGAAGGCAGATCTACTTTTGGAGGAAGTGGATTATGCTCAAATCCCTAGACGGTTTTCCGCTCTTTGTTTCCAGTTTGTCTAATTCTTACCTCCAATTATCTCGCTGTAGTACCTTCTCTTACAGCTGTAGAGAAACACATCACAGTATTTCTTTTATACAAAAGTATTTACAGAACCTATTCAGAAGAGCTGGTCTGACATGATCAAATCCCACGTTCAACAACAAACAGGCACAGAGAAGGGGTGAGCACAGCAGAAACACAACGACAGGAGGGAGAAGAGCTGAAACAGAAGGAAAACAGACTACCAAGAAGCAATACAGGAAGTACAAAGTTTACAGAACGACATGGATAAACACTTTCAAAATAAAACAGGAAACCGTGCAGGATGATGAAAGTAAGCTTTCAAAATAAAACCAGGCAACCAAAACAGATTAAGAGAAGAAAAGCTCAAGGAAGTAGAAGGAGGGTAAAGAGTCATTATTACTCTCACACAAAGAAATTACAAACACAGATTGGATATTAAGCATTTGTTTGAGATCTTCAGAGTATTTTGTCATGGTGAAGGTCTGTAAATAAAAGAAATAGGAACAAACAGACAAAAAGAAAAACCTGCTGAAGCTGTCGTCTGTGTTGGTTGTTGGATGTACCAGGATGTTTGTGGTGAAGAGCTGAAGGGAGACGCAGAGCTGGGGAGAGAATCAGGAGAAGGAGCAGCAGTGAGGTTGTTCTCAGAGAGTCTTTGGGTCTTTGTGACATTGTTAGAAAAAAAAAAGACCAGGCCAACGCTAATGGTCGTTATATATTATTATATATAGTTACATTCTTTCAATTCAGAATTTTTTGTTTGAAGTAGATATTTAGAAGCTAAAATGAATTAATAATTAATTAATAATTTAAAAAATAGTGCATTATAAATGTATTATTATTTTACCTCAATTTGACTGTTTTATGTTCACATCCGATGTTTGTATTTCATTTTGCTTGTTCAAAATGTTTTATTGAGCCCGTTTGTGAATTCTAGAGTAAAAAAACAGCGTACTTTTCTTTTTGGGTTCAGATGTTGATACTCTTTTGTAATGATGATCCCATATGGCGCCGCTTCAGTGCCTTCCTTTCTGCGGCCCGCTAACGTTTGTCTGCTTCTGTTGTAATTCTTGTAGTTTCGTATCTTCTCTTTACCGTTTCTACACCGGGTGTCTTACATATTTTCTATTTCATCCTATTATTCCAGCCACTACTGTCACTATATAAACGTTGGGGCTGCTGTAACGCTCAAATTTCCCCTCAAGATTCTTCTTTTCTATTCTACCGTTGAGGATAAAACAAAAACATGAATTCATGGAGGTGAGGTCATACTGTAAATTACTCTTCATGTTGTCAGGCGCTTTAAAAAGATAAAGTCATGATTCAAAAGCATCCAAAGTTACCAAAGACCCCCGAAGGTTAAAGGGGGGTTCCATCCCCTGATCGGACTTTGTCTGGATGATATACTGTAGATTGTATCTTTATGGTGACACCAGCACAACTAAATGAAAATAATGGATCCTCATTTGTTACTCTTAAAATCTAATCTTACATCCTTTGTGCACTTCCTGTTTGGACGTAAACACACTCTATTAGCGACCGGTGATGATTAAGGCCACAGGAAAGATGGATGACGGAGTTAAGGGTTTCCTGTACACTCTTTCTGATTGACTTGTTGGTTTGTGTGTTCAGGGATCTTTATTATGTATTTCTGCAGGACTGATTGCTCCACTTCTTTCAAGCCTTTCATAAAATTCACATTTAGATTTCCAAATTAAAAAGCTGTCAACTCCAGTTCAAATCAGCATTCTTGTTCCTTTCAATGTCAGAAAACAGTCCAGTGGCCAACAGTAGTTCTCGTTAACGTTATTCATCACTCCAAAAACAACAGAACATAATATAAACCGACTATAACTGTTCTCAGGGTGACAGCGGCAAAATCACATTAGACAGGTGATTTTAGTTTTCTGTTGGAAGCAGGAATGAAAGGTTTTTACTGTGATGTCTAGGGGACCGGGTCAGAGCATCTCCAGAACTACAGGTCTTGTTGGGTGCTTCTGGTCTGCAGTGGTTAGAACTTACCAAAGTGGATCTGAGGAAACGAGCAGTGAACCAGTGACAGGGACGTGAAAGCGGTGTCCGGACACACAGCGCTGGTTGCCTACCTTGCTGACCCAAGGCCACAATCAAAAACACCCACCAGTCATCATCAGAACCGAAACGCAAAGCAAATGAGGAAGGTGACCCAGTGTGATGATCACACATTCCTTCACACCTGTCTACCTGTGATACAGTTCCCTCGTATGCAGATGATGTCATGTTATAGAAAACACTTTCCTGTTATTCATATCTTAGATTCTCATATTTCTACTTTCAAACTCAAACTAAACAAATTTTTGCTGTTCTCCAGTAGAACTGACCACCAGAGGGTCCTCCCATAAGAAATACCTCCGGCTAGATGACAAACTATGCCTCAAAAATATAAATGTATGAAGTGATTTGATTCCTTGAAGCTACACTCACACCCAAACACGTTCCTTCAGACAAATAATGCATTCAACACCCAGAGGAGGTTTAACATGCATTAGCTTTCTGCAGAAGTACTTTATTGGTCGGTCAACCCTTTCATCCATCCTGGACACGTTGATGTCATTTAGATGCATTCTCCTGTCTCCTCTCTTAAAGCCCCTCGGATTCATTACCATGGAGAGCTTTCAAATGCATTACTCGTTGTGTGAGGAAGTTGGACGGTTGTCATTGGCACTGAGAAGAGAAGAGCACTTTCTTTTATTTATTTACAAATCACATCCTGACAAAGTGTCCTCCACGTCTCGTAAAGCATAGATCAAGTTCACAGTGCATTCCTAAGAGCGGGCCTCCAAAACCAACTGAGTCAACACAACAGTTTAAGGATCGTTTCCCCCAGACATTCAGACATTTGCATAAACATGAAGGGAACATCCCTTTTACATACACACCGCCTATACGTACAGAAACATTTGATAAACAGAAAAAATACACATAGAAATACATATACATTTATTTTAGGTTTAAAGGCAGATAAATACAAAGAAAAAGTCCAAACTTCCAAACGGAACCCCAGCAGACCACAGCGTAGATGATTGCAGATGTTACCACAGGGTCCTAGAAGGTCTTTCACCGAGTCCTGCACACTTAGAAGGACCTCAGTGTCCTCAGCATGTGGAGACGACCTCATCCTTTATTGTACAGGAAATCTGTGATGTCCGGTAGACAAGGCCCCTAGAATATGAGGGATCATCAATTTGCCAATAAATGATGCAAAATGGTAATGTTCTAACCAACCTCCATAGTTTGTAAGAACATACTGTCTGTAGGTGCTTCATCATCCATCAGCCTCTTAAATTGCTTATTTTTAAAAATCCCATCCATGTTTACTCACACCCACCGGGATAGAATGTTTGTTCCATCTACATCCACACATTCACTCATCTTACTTTCTTCTTATACAATATCAATACAACCACTAAATGTCTTTCCAATAGTGGAGATAGGATGGAGAAAGTCAGCATGTGTTGATATAAATGAACCGTAACCTCTAAATACGAGCTAAATGAATAACTTACTACTAAAACTAGTAAGAAAAAGGTAAGAAGTTTAACTATCCCTGAAAATGTGAACATTTGCAAATAGAAGAAACCAAATATGTGATTCACTCTTTTAGGGGTCCTAAAAATAACCTGCTGCTGATGGACCTCATCCTCTAGATGTGAGCAGAATGACATGAGATGCATCAGTTAAAATGACCTAAAACATGTTAAGACAACATTTCAGTCCGGAGGAACAGAGAAGAATGTTTAGAGGAATGTTTATTCCAACAGAAGATCTGTGATAATCAGCCGGTCAGGAAGTTTTTGTTGCTCAGACTCTTCAGGTAGATTGTATCTGTGGTAGTACGATATATCACACTTTGGAATCTGGATCACTGGTGGGTGTGGCCGATGACTGTGCTGAGACTGATGAATAGCATCCCCAGCATCACTCTCCAGCTCCTTCTGGAGAATCTTAGACCCAGGCCAGACGAGATATAGACGAGATACGAAACCTCCCGTGAGTTCTGGGTCTTGAGTTCTGAGGAACCTCCAAAGCGAGGCGTCCCAATCATGCCATAACCATCTCCACTGGCTCCTTTAGACGTGAAGGAGCAGAGCTCCTCTCTGAGCTCCCTCCAGATGTCTGAGCTCCTCACCTTACCTCTCAGGTGTGGCCCAGACCCCCTACGAGGGAAGCTCATTTCAGCCACTTGTATCCTTGGCCTCATTCATTTTGGAGCCCGGATCTCTCGGCCATTGGTGAAAATCTGGAGCTCTGTTGGACCCCTCCGCTCTCCCTTCACCACAGCCGACCGGTAAGACCCCCCCTCCTTACTGCTGGTGTCACCCAAAACTGCAGGTCCCATCCCTCCAGTGTATCATGGGTAGTGACATCCCACAGAAACACTTAAAACAAAAGTCTCGTTAAACTCTACAGAAACTTTCTGTCCAGTTTTTGTATTTTCATTTAAGGATTACAAATATTTGTCTATTCAAATCTCTTTCACAAAAACAAACCACTCAAAGAATAAGAATTTACAAATGTTTTGTAGAAGCATCTCGTAACTTATTTTCTTAATGTTTGGGCTATTTTTACATTTTATTAAGAATATGAATAACAGACAAGGAATTTGTCTTATTTACCATGAAGCCTCCAACTGGACCTGGTTGTGTTTATTGTGCAGACTCTGTAGTGGTGGTGAGATATCGCTCACACATTAGGTTGATTTAAGGAGAACTCCAAGGATGTTTAAACATCAAACTCTTTCCACAGCTTGGTGGGATTTCCTCTTCGTAGGGGCTGGAACATTCCAGAAAGTGTTTTTGGGCTCCGGTAGAAGCTGAGCGCACTTGGATACATTTCCTCATTGATCTGAAGGGTATGAAGTTTATTTGTTCTTCAAGTCCATATGTGTGTTTTTACTTGGCTGATGATGATGATGATGGTCCTAGAACGTTTCATGTGAACGACCCAGAGTACTGATCCGTGGAGCGGAAACACATCCAGCAGAAGTTGATGGGACTTATCCTGTTGATGGTGAAGAATCTCCCTGAACACCGGACAACTAAGAGAAACTGTTCTATTGTCAAACAGTGTCTTAAATAAAAGTTTGAGCCAACGACAGCTGAGTAATATTTCCTACCAGAGAGTGAGAGTAGCTCCTGCATGATGGTCCAGTCATCCTCTGTCGGTGGTGGTCCGTCAGGAACATGAGCTTTCCTGCTGGTGGAGTGAGTAAATGTGACGGGTTGTTGAGAGTTTATTAGTTAGTTATGACTGTTATCTACGATATATGTGACATATCTGATATACACATATACATATATACATATATATATATATGTATATGTGTATATATATTTATTCACGTATGTGTATCTATTAGTGATACAGTATTCTGTCACTCTGTGAATTCCATCCCGGACGGTTTCAGTGTTGATCCAGTTAGTTAGTGTTTATCCCTCAGAAGTCTTGTTCCTGGTTCCAGTCACTTTGTTCCACTGGATAAACGTTCCTCTCTCTGGGAGAGTCAACTGGTTTGTAGTCTGACAGCAGCCTGTGAAGTTATTTGAGGGCATTTTTATGACGGGAGTGAGGAAACGGAGGAGAGCTGTATACATGGGAGGGGAAGGAGGGAGACAAATGTCGATGGCGAGGGCGAGCCGGCGTCAGGGAGGGAATACAAATAGAGGGAACATCTAAGGCCATGATTAACAAGCGGCGTGTTGATGCAGTGGGAGCTGGAAGTGTTTGCTGCAGCGGGGGAGGAGAAACTCCGCAAAGGCTTCTGTGCTGGAGTAAAACTTTTTCTGAAAGGTTACAATAAACTGAAAGCAATATATATATATATATATATATATATATATATATATATATATATATATATATATATATATATATATATTATCTTTTTATGTATTTATATAATACAGGCTTTAATGTCGACACGTTTCCCCGTCAGCTCCATCGGATCAGAACCTCGTGTCGAGACCGACGGTTTGAATCCAGCAGAAAAGCACTGAAGACAAAGTAAAGCGCTTAAATCCCCGCGGCTGATCGTTAAAGAAGTTTTAACCCAAAAACTCTTTTGCCTCCTGACGTCTTTGTCTTTGTGTGTGTAGTGTCTGAGCAGCCACAACATTATAACCACTGACGGGTTAAGTCAGAGTGACATTGATGGTTTGTTGTCGGTACTACCCGTGAGTGGGTGGGATGGGGACGATGAGAGGATGAGAGAGACCACCTGAGATGTTCACCAGGGAACAGATTACCGATCTGTGGGTGAATAAAGGACTAAAACTCAGCAGGAGACGTTGTTATTGTCTCACCTCCCAGCAGACGGGTGCTTTAAACGTCATGAGTGATCAGCATTCATATAAAGGTCATGACTATCTACATTAAACCAGTCTGTGGTGTGATTGAGTCCCTTTAGTCATCTATCTAATCTGAGTCCTTCAGTTAACCTCTGCGTCAACATGTAAACAGAGTGCAGCTGTAAACAGCAGCGGAACTTCTCACATTGAAATGAGTTAAAGACCCTTTAAATTCTGTGTTGTTGTTATATCCCCTAAAAGTCTACGATCTCCTGGACTGATCGGCCGCTGATCCTTTCCATCCATGGATTTCATGGATTTTAGAAACGTTCAGAAGTATATTTTCAACACTAGGGGGAGCTTTATCTCCAAACGTATTCATACCTTCTCAATCATTGGTCTGATTTAGTAAGAATCTAGTGCAGATGAATCCTTTCTACTTTATATACGTATTTTAACTAAATAACATACATTTTACTCACTAGGGGAACTTACTTATTTAACAGTTATAGTACAACGCAAGGCATTGGAGGTTTTTCTAACCTTGTTGTCGAGGATGTCAGCGTAGGACTAGATCAAACATTAAGCTTATTTTAACTCAGTTTTACAGTTTTATGTCATTTTCTTCTGGTTCATAACGTTTATAGTTCCCTGTTATCTAGAAGTGGCGTTGCCATAGAGACAGACAGCCGGCCCGCTTCACTGTTCCTTTTGGCGGCGCAACTGAAAAACTGAGCAGTGGTTGAGGAAGAGATGTAGTCGTTCAGGAAAGCTGCACCTACAGGTGGTTCATGGAACTGTTTCCTCTGAAAACGTCTGTTGAAGACTCATTTCCCCGTCACTAAAAGTCTTACTGTTACAGATGTTTGGAGGAGGTCTTCTATTTCTAGCACATCTTAGTTATTTCATCTCTTTTATTGCGTTACCCACGTTGTGTGTTCACAGCTCAGGTGTTCATGCTCACGCTGAGTCGCTCCCGTCATCAACCGCGACAAAAACAAAGTTACACATACGCTAGAAATTCTTAAATTGTGGTAGGTAAAAGAGATGCTTTTACTTTACTTTTTACCTTAAAATAAAACACACACATATATATGTGTGTGTGTGTGTGTGTATTACAAATAAACACATGTTTTCAGAGTGTTTTTTGTGATGAAGCTCTGAAAGGTCGTCAGTGTGGTACTTTATAGCAGCTTGAGTTTAAAACGATTAGAATGGTCATAGATGATGACTCAAAATTTCCAACAATCATGAATTAGTGCCTCATCAAGTAAGGAGGAGAAACATGGTTCTGGAGAGTCCAGACCCACTCCTGTGACCTACTCCTCATCACGAGGGTCTCTGTTCGCAAACAGCATGTAGTTATTGATGACATCATCGTGCCATCAGAGATCCTGCCCTACTCGAGGAGAATCATCACTCACTGGAAAACTCTAAGAAAGGCCATGTCCACCGGCTCTGCAGCGACGAGCCGACAGGTGGACCTGTCGTCAGTGGTACCGGTGTCGGCTGTGGCAGGTAACAGAAATGTCATCATCACCCGTCACTGACGTGGAGGCAGCGGGTCAAAGCGCCGCCACCTACAGCTGAAATGTCCTCATGGTTGTGATGTGCATACGGATCAGAGGGAGGCGGGACGTGTCATGTGGACCTGAGGATCAGTCAGTCTGATTGGTCTGGTCCGTATTCTCACAGCTCTGGACTGTGGTTCCACTGAAGCGGGCCTCACATTTCCTGTGAGGCTCAAATCCGCTGTGACAGGGAGGATTAACTCCTCGCTCTCATTTGGCTCTCTGCCACTGCGACCGGCCCTCACACATGACACCAGAACCCGCTCAGACTCCAGACAGCACGCCACGGCTTAATTGCTTTTCTCCGGCAGGCACCTGAGCCTCACACAGCGCCGTGTTTGAGCGCCGCTAATTGTGTTTCTGTCTGTGAGTAATGGTGTGTTTGCGTCAGGAGGATAGAGACGGCGCCGTGCTGCCTCTCCTCCCACTGTCATGTCCGCCATCTTTACACGCTTCAGTCTTTACACGATCCTCACCTTGTATGCAAATTAGCAGAAAAGAAGAGAACGCAGGTAAAGCCAGGAACCGCTAATGACTCTCAGCTCTGTTGTGAGGAATTCTTCTTCACGTCTTCTCTGAACGCTTTGATGTCCTGCTCAGCTGTTGGTGCTGCACATTTTAATTCTCCATCCCTGTTTGTAGTGACCGAACCAGTTTATAACGTGACCAAACCAGTTTATAACGTGACTGAACCAGTTTATAATGTGACTGAACCAGTTTATAATGTAACTGAACCAGTTTATAATGTGACTGAACCAGTTTATAATGTGACTGAACCAGTTTATAATGTGACTGAACCAGTTTATAATGTGACTGAACCAGTTTATAATGTGACTGAACCAGTTTATAATGTAACTGAACCAGTTTATAATGTGACTGAACCAGTTTATAATGTGACTGAACCAGTTTATAATGTGACTGAACCAGTTTATAATGTGACTGAACCAGTTAATAACGTAACTGAACCAGTTTATAATGTGACTGAACCAGTTTATAATGTGACTGAACCACTTTATAATGTGACTGAACCACTTTATAATGTGACTGAACCAGTTTATAATGTGACTGAACCAGTTTATAATGTGACTGAACCAGTTAATAACGTAACTGAACCAGTTTATAATGTGACTGAACCAGTTTATAATGTGACTGAACCAGTTTATAATGTGACTGAACCAGTTTATAACGTGACCGAACCACTTTATAATGTGACTGAACCAGTTTATAATGTGACTGAACCAGTTTATAATGTGACTGAACCAGTTTATAATGTGACTGAACCAGTTAATAACGTAACTGAACCAGTTTATAATGTGACTGAACCAGTTTATAATGTGACTGAACCAGTTTATAATGTGACTGAACCAGTGTTTAATGTGACTGAACCAGTTTATGATGTGACTGAACCAGTGTTTAATGTGACTGAACCAGTTTATGATGTGACTGAACCAGTTTATAATGTGACCGAACCACTTTATAATGTGACTGAACCAGTTTATAATGTGACTGAACCAGTTTATAATGTGACTGAACCAGTTTATAACGTGACTGAACCAGTTTATAATGTGACTGAACCAGTGTTTATAATGTGACTGAACCAGTTTATAATGTGACTGAACCAGTTTATAATGTGACTGAACCAGTTTATAACGTGACTGAACCAGTGTTTATAATGTGACTGAACCAGTTTATAATGTGACTGAACCAGTTTATAATGTGACTGAACCAGTTTATAATGTGACTGAACCAGTTAATAACGTAACTGAACCAGTTTATAATGTGACTGAACCAGTTTATAATGTGACTGAACCACTTTATAATGTGACTGAACCACTTTATAATGTGACTGAACCAGTTAATAACGTAACTGAACCAGTTTATAATGTGACTGAACCAGTTTATAATGTGACTGAACCAGTTTATAATGTGACTGAACCAGTGTTTAATGTGACTGAACCAGTTTATGATGTGACTGAACCAGTGTTTAATGTGACTGAACCAGTTTATGATGTGACTGAACCAGTTTATAATGTGACCGAACCACTTTATAATGTGACTGAACCAGTTTATAATGTGACTGAACCAGTTTATAATGTGACTGAACCAGTTTATAACGTGACTGAACCAGTTTATAATGTGACTGAACCAGTGTTTATAATGTGACTGAACCAGTTTATAATGTGACTGAACCAGTTTATAATGTGACTGAACCAGTTTATAACGTGACTGAACCAGTGTTTATAATGTGACTGAACCAGTTTATAATGTGACTGAACCAGTTTATAATGTGACTGAACCAGTTTATAACGTGACTGAACCAGTTTATAATGTGACTGAACCAGTTAATAACGTAACTGAACCAGTTTATAATGTGACTGAACCAGTTAATAACGTAACTGAACCAGTTTATAATGTGACTGAACCAGTTTATAATGTGACTGAACCAGTTTATAACGTGACTGAACCAGTTTATAATGTGACTGAACCAGTTTATAATGTATGCCAATAATAACAATAATAATAATAATACATTTAATTCATAACACACTTTACATTTGGATCAAATCTCAAAGTGCTACAAGGTAAAAGCAGATAAAAGCATCAATAAAAAATATAATAATAACTATATAAAAATATGACCAAATAGCAGCAATGTTAACTAAAGTTATAGGTTCTGGTAAAAAGGAAAGTTTTAAGTCTTTTTTCAAAAGTCTTGGTCGTCTGTGGAGCCCTCAGATGGTCAGGGAGGGCATTCCACAGACGAGGGGCAGCAGAACAGAAGGCCCCACCCATGGTGCTGAGCTTAGTCCGGGGAAAGAGGAGGTGGTATGAGTGGGTAACAAGGTGGTTCTAAAGGGTAAGGGGCCAAGGATGGAGCCCTGAGGGACACCACAGGTCCAAATGGCCACTGAGGAGGAGGCGTTAACCATGGCTCTCGAGATATTCCTATTGGATAAGTAGGAATGTTTTGGTAAATGAAAGCATGTGAGGACTAGAGAAGCATTAATACAACAGAAAATAATTCTACAAAGTTTTAAATAGTTCTAAAACATAAATTACCAAAAGGTGGAGGTAATCTTTTTACCATGAAATGCAAAATTTAGTCATGATATAGTTTTATTCGTCACGTGTAGACGTTTTTTTTTTTTAACTGCTTAAAAACTTTATTATGCAAATGAAATGAATCTCCATAGTTGTTGTTTTTTTTCTCCTTGAGTCCCTTAAAGGGTCAAATACGTATAATTGTAGATACTGCAGTGATTTCTGATCATTAATGACTCGTGTGAGTTTTAATTAAATTAATTAAGTTTTAAAATAACAACAATTTAATAATAAATGTCTAGCCGTGAATTCTGGGTTCAATCCGACTGCAGAGGATTCACAAACTGGGTTTTTGTTAGCGAGACGGATCAGGAGGGATCACCAAGAATAGAAAATGAATATTCGTGGTGCTGGACTTCTGCTGGCTCTCAGTGATGGCGGCTGAACGCCAGTCTGGGCCTGAACACCACCTCCTCCACATCAGTGCGACGACAGCAGGTTGAGAACGGAGGTGATTTATGGCGGCTCCAAGGAGAACTACGACTCCGGGGAGGACGAGACGCGGCAGAAGGGAGCAGGACGGAGGTGAAGCTGCAGAGAGGTGGAGAAGGTCAGACAGCCAGAAGAAGAAGAATGTCTTCAGTTTCACTTTTCCTCAGGCGCTGAGGAAATACTTCAGCCAAAGCAGAAAAACTCAAAGAGATCAGAGACCCGATCTAATTTATCCTAATATAATTGATGCTACTATGATTTATCCTACTATGATTTATCCTACTATGATTAGTACATATTTTAAAAGTTGATCTCCTTCAAACTCTCGCCGTCAGTTTTCTTATTTCCATTTTAGATTTTTGCACACGACGTGTGGAGAATCCATTTAATCCATTTTCATTAGAAGTTAATTTGATTTACTTTTATTACACATTTCTTAATGGACGTGATTTTGTTGTGATCATTTCTTAAACGTTACTGGGGTTAAATATTCCAGCGGTGAAGGATGATTGAATCAATCAATCTCTGACTGCAGCTTCTGATCGGAGGTCGGTCAGCTGAAAAGTGAAGAACATCGTCGTTTTGTTGTAGAACAATGTTTTCATCAGATCCGAGTTTCCCGGACCGACGTTTGTCAGAGTTCTTCTCATGATCTGAAAGCTCTGAAAATGGATCTTTGTTTTATTTCTCTTACTTCATAGATTTAATTCATACCTACAAACACTATAAACCCTATAAACGCTATAAACATCACTATAGACACTATAAACATCACTATAAACATCACTATAAACACTATAAACATCACTATAAACATCACTATAAACACTATAAACATCACTATAAACATCACTATAAACACTATAAACATCACTATAAACACTATAAACATCACTATAAACATCACTATAAACACTATAAACATCACTATAACCAGTATAAAAACTATAATCATCACTATAAACACTATAAACATCACTATAAACATCACTATAAACATCACTATAAACACTATAAACATCACTATAAACACTATAAACATCACTATAAACATCACTATAAACACTATAAACATCACTATAAACATCACTATAAACACTATAAACATCACTATAACCAGTATAAACACTATAATCATCACTATAAACACTATAAACATCACTATAAACATCACTATAAACATCACTATAAACATCACTATAAACATCACTATAAACATCACTATAACCACTATAAACATCACTATAACCACTATAAACATCACTATAAACACTATAAACATCCATATAAACACTATAAACATCACTATAAAAACTATAAACATCAATATAACCACTATAAACATCACTATAACCACTATAACCACTATAAACATCACTATAAACATCACTATAAACATCACTATAAACATCACTATAAACATCACTATAACCACTATAAACATCACTATATCCACTATAAACACTATAATAATCACTATAAACACTATAAACATCACTATAAACATCACTATAAACGCTATAAACATCACTATAAACACTATAAACACTATAATAATCACTATAAACACTATTAACATCACTATAAACATCACTATAAACGCTATAAACATCACTATAAACACTATAAACATCACTATAAACACTATAAACATCACTATAACCACTATAAAGACTATAATCATCACTACAACACTACACTATAGTGTGTTCATACTGGTCTGGCGGTGAGCTTGAAGCCTTAATCAGAAAATCTCAAAACGGTTGAGAAATTATGACCAAAAAACTGTTAAATTTTGGGAACTTTATTCTAGTGTCGGATTTTTCCCAAAATCAGTCCAGTTTTTCCTCACACTGAGGTTTATGCGGAACTAAATTTGAAAATGATCCATGAAACAGTTCTTGAGTTGTCACCCATAAGATACCAGACTTTTCGGGCATATAATGAGGCCCACATGGTTCCTGCTGACCAAAGACCCGGTTGATGTTCAAGCATCATCTGGATCCAGTGACATCGGCGTTACAGAATGAGCTGATGATGAGGGTGAAGCTGCTGCTTCTCTCCTCCACTGGTCCTGAAACAATGATTGACATGCAGCTTTCATGTCACTCACTGGCAACGGGCCGGACCCAAGAACCGTCACTGTAGAGTGAATCAGATGGACTTCTCTTTAAAGGGGTCATAGGTCATCCAATGTTCAGAACAAGAACAATATCAAAGAAACCTTTAATGTGTGTGTATGTGTGATTGTGTCTGTGTGTGTGTGTGTGTGTTTCTTTGTGTTTGCATGCGTGTTATAGTGTGTTTTTGTGTTTGTGTGTGTGTGTGTGTGTGTGTGACTGAGAGAATTTGACGGACAGAAAGCTTTCGTTTAAGGTCAAATGTCATGACTTATCCAAACAGACAGCAGCAGGGCGGCGTTGCATCTGTGACTTTTGTCATATTCTATTTACACTCAACTTGTTGAGGTGACGGAACATCAGTCCAGACCCAAAGGTCAGCAGTTCATAATCCAGTTTCAACTTTACATCTTTGTAATCCCCGTTGGTTGAGTCCAGAAACAACTGGACTTCTGCTGGAGTTGAATTGAAGAAGTTTTCTCTCTAACCCGCTCAAACCAGAGAGACATCTTAGTTCTTATAATGTGTTCTGGTTCTGTGTTCCGGTGACTCAGAGGCTAAAGTGTCTTATTGTTCCGTCACGTCTGTTCAGTCGAGTTCTTTAAACAGAACCCGGTGTATCTGTAGGCGGTCCAGAAGTCCATCACAAATATTACACATTACTCTTCATTACACATTACATTTCCTCTCCTCTTCCTCGGGACTTTGTCCGCTCCATGTTGTATTATTTGGCTTTTTGGACTGCCTCTTTGGTTTGCACCTCAGCCTCTGAGCGGTTCTGTACTTTCATCTCTAAACCACAGAAGTGTGAGCTCTAACATCAGCGGCCGCCTCTGAGTCTCTGCATGATCGTGTCTTCAACACCATTCATGATTCACGTTCTGCCTTCAGGACTTTTCTCTTTGGGTCTGGTCTCCGTTTTCTCTTCTCACCTGTTTGTTCCACCCTTTTCTCTCATCCGTCCCAGATGGGTCATGTGTTTTATTAAAGCCCTCTCTCTCACTCTCTCTCTCTCTCTCTCTCACTCTCTCTCTCTCACTCCCTCTCTCTAACTCCCTCTCTCTCATGCTCTCTCTCTCACGCTCTCTCTCTCACTCTCTCTCTCTCACTCTCTCTCTCTCACTCTCTCTCTCTCTCTCTCTCACTCCCTCTCTCTCACTCCCTCTCTCTCTCACTCTCTCTCTCTCTCTCGTTCTTCTCAGTTCACCACTGATCCTTGCATCACACTTCCTCCTCTATTTACATTCTTTTTTCCACTGCGCCTAACGGTGGCTCAGTGGTTAGCGCTGCTGTCTCACAGCAAGAAGGTAGCGGGTTTGAATCCACCTCTGCCGGCCTTTCTGTTTGGAGTTTGCCGGTTCTCCGTGTGTCTGTGTTGGTTCTCTCCGGGAACTCCGGCTTCCTCAAACAGACCAAAAACATGAATCTAGGTGAATTGGTGACCCTGACCTTAAAATTGAGTGAATGTGAGTGAGAGCGGTTGTCTGTCTGTCTGTGTAACAAACGTATGTCACTACATGATCATATGTGGAGAAGACGCTGGCGTCGTGCGTTCGCTGCTTCTCCATTCTGGGCTAAACTCTGTAGAGAATCTTTGGGTTTCTTGAAAAGTTATATAAGTATAAAGTATTATTATTATTACTGGCTGGTTCTTTTGTAATGAGGTAATCCGTGTCATGACTGCACCTGTCAGTGGTCAGAATGTAATGGCTGATTGGACTTAATATATATAATATATATATCTAATGTAAACACGTAAAGACTCTTCATCATTGACAACCTCCTGATGCAATCTCGTGAAATGTACAGTTAGTGGGAGTAAATTAAATCACGTAGAGTTCAGAGGACCTTCCTTAGCAGGAACCTCTGAGAAGAAGAAAACCCAGTCTGTCAAACCGGGCCGACTCGGCTCACACTCCTGGATGTCAGTCCAATTCACTTACAGCTGCGTCCCACTGATCCAGACTCTCTCTGCCTGTTGTGAGTGCGTGTTTGAAGGGAGAGGGAGGAGACGAGGCGTCGGACGGCGAGCTCCTCTGATGTCATGTTCTGAACCCCGAATCACGTCTGCGCTGATAATTACGATAACGCCGAACTCCACGCCATAATGCAGACATGAGCCGTCGTCCTTCACGTCTGCTGACGGGCCTGGTGTCTACACCCGAAGAAGAGATTGAGGAGGCGTGGATGGAGTGTCTGTTTCGGCTCCGCCTCCTTCTCCCGTGGCAAGTGGTTTCGTTTAAGGGCATCAGAAGGTTCTGCTGCTTTACTGGAGACGTCCTCTCCTCACGTCACACCAGCGTCCTACACTCCTCCCGCCTGACTGACACATGTGAGTGACGCGTGTGCTGATGGGGGGTGGAGATGTGACGAAGCACTCAGATGTCAGTTAAAAGGTTACATGTCCAATCAGACATGAACGTGGATGAGAGCCGCCATGACAGCAAATCAGCAGTGATGATGAAGGCTAGTGCCCTCAGCACCTCACAAGAGTGTTCATGTGTGTGTGTGTCAGACTGTGTGTGTGTGTCAGAGTGTGTGTGTGTGTGTGAGAGTGTGTGTGTGTCCATGTGTGTATTTGTGTTCATGTGTGTGTTCGTGTGTGTGTGTTCGTGTGTGTGTGTGAGAGTGAGTGTGTGTTCATGTATATGTGTGTGTGTGTTCATGTGTGTGTGTCAGAGTGTGTGTGCGTTACAGAGTGTGACAGTGTCCGTTGGTGGGTTCATGTGTGTGTGTGTGTGAGAGTGTGTATGTGAGAGTGTGTGTATTTGTGTGAGTGTGTGTGTTCGTGTGTGTGTGTGAGTGTGTGTATGAGAGTGTATGTGTGTGTGTTCATGTATGTGTGTGTGTTCATGTATGTGTGTGTGTTCATGTGTGTGTGTGTGTTCATGTGTGTGTGTGTTCGTGTGTGTGTTCATGTGTGTGTGTGTTCATGTGTGTCTGTGTGAGAGTGTGTGTGTGTTCGTGTGTGTGTTAATGTGTGTGGGTGTCAGAGTGTGACAGTGTCCATGGGTGTGTTGATGTGTGTGTGTTCGTGTGTGTGTGTTCATGTGTGTATGAGAGTGTGTGTGTGTTCATGTATGTGTGTGTTCATGTGTGTGTGTGTTCATGTGTGTGTGTGTTCGTGTGTGTGTCTTCATGTGTGTGTTTGTGTTTGTGTGTGTGTGTGTGTTCATGTGTGTCTGTGTGAGAGTGTGTGTGTGTTCATGTGTGTGTGTTGATGTGTGTGTGTGTGTCTGAGTGTGTTCATGTTTGTGTGTTTGTGTGTGTGTGTGTGTGTGTGTGTGTGTTTGTGTTCATGTGTGTGGGTGTGTCCATGTGTGTGTGCTTTCATGAGTGTGTGTCTGCTTTCATGAGTGTGTGTGTGTGTGTGTGTGTGTGTGTTCGTGTGTGTGTGTGTGTGTGTGTTCGTGTGTTTGTGTTCATGTGTGTGTGTGTGTGTGTGTTTGTGTTCATGTGTGTGTGTGTGTCCATGTGTGTGTGCTTTCATGAGTGTGTGTCTGCTTTCATGAGTGTGTGTGTGTGTGTGTGTGTGTGTGTGTGTGTTCGTGTGTTTGTGTTCATGTGTGTGTGTGTGGGTGTGTTCATGTGTGTGTGTTCGTGTATGTGTGTGTGTGTTTGTGGGTGTGTTCATGTTTGTGTGTTCATGTTTGTGTGTTCGTGTGTGTGTGTTCGTGTATGTGTGTGTGTGTGTGTGTGTGTGTGTGTGTGACAGTGTGTGTCTATGTGAGAGTGTGTGTGTGTCAGAGTGTGTGTGTGTGTCAGAGTGTGACAGTGTCCGTGGGTGTGTTCATGTTTGTGTGTTTGTGTGTTTGTGTGTGTGTGTGTGTGTGTGTGTGTGTGTGTGTCTGTGTCCGTGTGTGTGTGTTCGTGTATGTGTGTGTGTGTGTGTGTGTGGGTGTGTTCATGTTTGTGTGTTCATGTTTGTGTGTTCGTGTGTGTGTGTTCGTGTATGTGTGTGTGTGTGTGTGTGTCATCCTCCGCCACAGCTGATGTGGAAACTCTGCCGACAGAGACGAGACATAAAAACTAGTTGTGATGATCTATTCAGAGTTTCATCTGTCATTTAAGTTTTTTCTCCTCCGTTGGTTTGTTCTGAATTCTATAAAACAAATAAATAAAATAAGATTAAAGTTGTCTTCGTTAAAAAGGATGGTTGGAGTTCTGTTGGAGTTCTGTTGGGACTCCATCTTTAATATTGGCCCCTCTGAGATTGATTTGCCCCCCTGGTCTGAACGTTCCTGGCGGGCGTGGACGTATCCCCCCGCCGGCGTAACGCAGACTCCACTTTTTTATTTCTCTGTGAAAGAAAGTAGTTTCCAAACTTTTACAGTCATTAGTCTTTTTTCCCCTCCGCCTGTTTTTGAGGAAACATTTGGAATTTCCCCCGGCGTCGTTTGTGGCCTCAGATGCTCGTTCCCGGCATAAATAAACAAAGAGCTGGCTGTCGTTCCGCACAGCTCCGTGTAAATTACAGAGGGAAGTCATTTATCTGGAGCTGCTGGGAGCAGAGGCGGCTCCGAGGGCTGGCGCTCGCTCACGCATTCACACGCCGCTAGACGCTAGACGCCGCGGCCGTGGGTGAGGACTTTAAGGCGAGTGTGACCTCAGAAGGAAGTCACTGCCTCTCTCGTTACATAACAAACGGAGCTTCTGGCTATAAAGACTCAGGGGGGAAAACCTCCCACAAGCCACCGGTTCAGGAAATGTTCTAAGGACGTCACCTGATGAGGTCATGACATGACATCACCAAAAGTCCATCATCCATCAGATATGCCAGAAACCACCTCAGGGTGAAATGTCTGGCTCATCCGGCATGAACTTTTTCTTTTATCTTGAACAAACAAACACAAAAAGGTCAAATCTCTGTGGTGGAGGTAACGACGAATCAGCTCAGACTAACCCTAACCCTAATCCTAACCCAAACTTTTCGAAGTCAAGATCAACTGATCCTAAACATGAAGCAACAATAAACCTGTCAAATAACATTTTTTATTCTGACAGTTGACGCCGTCAAAAACTCATCAGTGTGTAAACGCAGAGTAATACAATAGTAAAACTTTAAAGGAAACTACTACTTACTATTCATACTATTAGGCTACTATTCCTTTCTGGGTCGCCAAAGTGGATCATCTGTTTCAGAACATAGTGACCGCCGGTACCCTGCTGGCTAACGGTTCCAGTGACATTTCTTTAACCCAAACCCTGACGGGTCCGGTTTGGAAATCAGGTTCTGCTTGTTGAATAATCATGGTTATTAAACCCTTCCTGATGCAACCCTCCACATTTATCCGGGCTTGGGCCCAGTACTAGAAGAACACGGGCTTGTGGGCCCCTCATGGTTGAGTCGAGGTTTGATCTGTATATGTTCATTGTTTCTATATTGAATGAACTCTGACACCCAAAAAGATTGAGACGCGGGTCGCGATCCCTGCCATAAACAATCCTCACAGGCTGCATAGGATGCGAACCCACGCCAGCCGTCACACAAGGACAGTTATGTCCCCGAAGAGTCGGGGATAGTATGCAATCATCATCACGTCCACGCGATCCTATTAATACCAAAAATGTTTCATGGATCGTCTTCAAATTTCAGACCCTCATAAATCTCAGTACCAGGAAGAAGTGGATTGATTATGGGAAACATTGGTTCTTTAATTCAAACACCAGGCTGAGCTTTATCTCCAAAAGTCATTGTTTCTCAACCGTTGGTCCGATTGAGTCCTGACTGGTGAGATCTAACTTCCTTTAATTGGTTTTCACTCTAAAAGTTCCTATTTTACCCACTAGGAGGAGCGTTTTGAAGAAATACACTGTCTGTAAGATACAACCAAAAAATGTTTCATGGATCCATTTCAGATTTTGTTTAAACAGAGACGTTAAGGCGAAGAAGAACTGGATGGATTTTGGGGATGGTCAGTTCTATATTTCTGGCACTAGGGGGGGCTCTATCTGTGAAAGTTTGACTCACTGGGGAAGCTCTTATTTTTTACAAAAAAAAAATGTGGATAAACGGCCCATTTAATTTGAGGAATTCAATCAGGGAGATTGCTTGTACAATGCAGGGGATTGGGGACTTTTTGGGGGGATATGCCCCTGCTGTTGGGGGCGACAGCAAACCTAGTTTTATATGAGGCCAACTTTGCTTTAAATCAACATGCAGGCTGTGAAATTTGTTTACATGCCGGTTTATTTGAATATGTTTGTACGGTAGAAGGTTTTTTTTTTCAGTTCCGGCTCCTTCTCTTCTCTTATTATGAGGATTATACCTATAATGTATTAATCAACAATTCCCTTAACCGGGACGCATCTGCTGATTGCCTCTCTCTCCCCCTGTGAGCTGCTCAGACTCCCCGGCTGGGTAATTACCAGAGCCTGTAATAAGCTGGGGACTGGGACCTTAATGTAGTTTGGGTCTCTGGGGTGGAACCTGCTGAAACCAGCCATTCACTTTCATTCCAGTGGTCCGTCCTCATATCGTGTCTCCAGCTCTACACGCGCTTCCATCCACCTCCGCCCGCGTGAAGGCTGCAGGTAATTACTCGGCCGCCACGCTGTCTTCCTCGGAGGAGTCCCTCTGATCAATACTGCTGTTAGAGGCGCCTCGCGGCGGAGCTATCTTCTCCAGGGGGTTCTGATTCTGAGTGATAGATCCCACTCCTCTGGACTGTCAGGGGAGAAAATCGTTGCACAGTCTCAATCTAAGCATGTCTTTAATCTAGTATTGACTCATACTTGTACCGGGGGGAAGTCGGGATGGAAACATCTCCTTACCTGCGTTATCTGACGCTCAGGATGGCGGCGCTTATAAGATGAAAGTGTAAGAAATGAAAGCAGATTCAGTTTTATACACAAACATCTTAGTTGGTTTAACTGGAACTGTAAAACTGTAAAATAAATGATGATCATAAAATTATGAAGAAATTTAAAATGCGCCTGATGGTAGAACTAAAGACCCCTACCTGTGTGAACCTGGACTGTTTCTCTGTGTGAACCTGGAGTGTTTCACTGTGTGAACCCGGACTGTTTCACTGTGTGAACCTGGACTGTTTCTCTGTGTGAACCCGGACTGTTTCTCTGTGTGAACCCGGACTGTTTCTCTGTATGAACCTGGACTGGTTCACTGTGGGAACCTGGACTTTTTCTCTGTATGAACCTGGACTGTTTCTCTGTGTGAACCTGGACTGTTTCTCTGTTTGAACCTGGACTGGTTCACTGTGGGAACCTGGACTTTTTCTCTGTATGAACCTGGACTGTTTCTCTGTGTGAACCTGGACTGTTTCTCTGTTTGAACCTGGACTGTTTCTCTGTGTGAACCTGGACTTTTTCTCTGTATGAACCTGGACTGTTTCTCTGTGTGAACCTGTACTGTTTCAATGTGTGAACCTGGACTGCTTCTCTGTGTGAACCTGGACTGTTTCTCTGTGTGAACCTGGACTGTTTCTCTGTGTGAACCTGGACTTTTTCTCTGTATGAACCTGGACTGTTTCTCTGTATGAACCTGGACTGTTTCTCTGTGTGAACCTGGACTGTTCCTCTGTATGAACCTGGGCTGTTTCACTGTGTGAACCTGGACTGTTCCTCTGTGTGAACCTGGACTTTTTCTCTGTGTGAACCTGGACTGTTTCACTGTATGAACCTGGACTGTTTCACTGTGTGAACCTGGACGGTTTCTCTGTGTGAACCTGGACTGTTTCTCTGTATGAACCTGGACTGTTTCTCTGTGTGAACCTGGACTGTTCCTCTGTATGAACCTGGACTATTTCAATGTGTGAACCTGGACTGTTTCTCTGTGTGAACCTGGACTGTTTCTCTGTGTGAACCTGGACTGTTCCTCTGTATGAACCTGGACTGTTTCACTGTGTGAACCTGGACTGTTTCTCTGTGTGAACCTGGACTGTTTCTCTGTGTGAACCTGGACTGTTCCTCTGTATGAACCTGGACTATTTCACTGTATGAACCTGGACTGTTTCACTGTGTGAACCTGGACTGTTTCACTGTATGAACCTGGACTGTTTCTCCGTAGTTATCTTTTAGGCATCTAGTACAAATATGAATATATAAATATAAGTACAACAACTCTAATTGTTTTTTATTATTTTTGTTTATGTTATGTTTTGTTTTGATTTTTTGTCAATTTTTATGAGCTGTGGCATAAATAAAGTTTTGAACTGAATTAGTAGAGGTTGTTGAAACATCAAAGTAAATACTATCTTCTTCCCTTCAGACGTTTCCACAGAAGATCATCTGTGTCCATCTCCTCTTCATCTTCCTCTGTCAAACCAACCAACCATCTTTATTTCACACAAAATCTCTTTAGAGTCAAAGGACAGAACCCGATCCAAAGACTCTGGACAGGTACCTGAGACACTTCCAGGATTTAGAATAAACACAAGAACTAGTCCTACGCTGTCCTCCCCGACAGCAAAGGTATGTCCATGAAAAGTCCCCAATCCCCTGCATTGTACAAGCAACCCGTCTGATGGAACTCCTCAACTTAAATGTGACTTTCTTTCCAGTGTTTGTTTGGTTTTAAATGTCCCTAAAGTGTGTAAAATATGAACTATTAGGTCTAAAAAAAAAAGGTAAAATATGATAAAGTCGATTCGTCGGCACCAAATTTGGACCAAATCGGAACAACAGCTGAGAATTTATGGCCTAAAACTTTTCGGGATAAGCTCCCCCTAGTGTTGGAAACAACAGAACAGTCCTTTCCAAAAATCACTCCAGTTCTTCCTCACACTAAGGGTTCTGTGGGTATAAAAATTGTAAAATAGTTTCTGAGTTATCGTGTTAACACGACGGTTCTGCAGCGCCAGCGCTTCCGATTCCATAAAATCCTTGTCATATATATGTCATATATATAATTATCATTAAAGCCAGCCGACAAAAGATCTACAATGAAGTTAATCAGTGTGGCGACGAGAAGAGGTGGAGACTGGAGACGTGCGATGAAGACCAGCCTTCATCAGCAGGTAGAGTCACACCCACACAGATGGAGAGAGAGAGGAGAAACTCTCAGGAGGAGATTACATCCTGGTCCTTTGAGAATTGAATTTTAGATCTTACTGATCACATTCATGGTTCCGCGTAACCCGCCTCTGAATTCTCACGTTCTAATCCCTTCTGGACCTCTGCGTGGTTTCGTCCTCAGACCCTGAGACTGAAAGGCAGATCTTCGGCTCTGGAGGAAACCAGGAGATGAATCTCTGCTTTTACCATCTGTACTTAAATATGACATAAGTGTGTTTGTGTCTTTCTAAGTGAAAAGTTTTACTTTTATTTTAGTTTCTCAAGAGTTTAACAGTAGCCGTGTTCATGCTACGACATTATTGACTCTCTTTTTAACATATCTAAACAGTTCAAAACAAAGTTCTATTTCCTGAATTATACTCTAAAAGGACCATAAGTACAAGGTGAAGGTCATGTGACCTCCACCCGTCAGTCTGACATTGGGCAAAAATAACAAACCTGTTACTGTTATTGTCTTTCCTGTTTGTCTGTAAGTCTGGCTTTTTTGATTATTATACATTCTTACTTTAATAATGTAGTTATACTGCTAATACTACAGAGCAACGTTCTGACCTGGGAGCCCCTGAAATAATGGAGTAACTTACTTTGTGCGGCCGTTAATCAGGTAACTAATAACTGATAACTAATAACTGATAACTAATAACTGCCTCAGTGAACACGACGAGTTCCACGCTAAATAAAAATATACTAAGTAACTGAATAAAAAACATTGATCTTATCGAGTCACTAATGAGGTGTCACTGATGTGGCTGTCTTCGGTAACTAATAATAATATTATTAATATTCTTATCCCAAGGATGAGCTGGAGAGTGCTGCTGGGGAGAGGGATGTTTTTGGAGCACGCTTCTTGTTCTGCTGCCGCCACGGCCCGGTCCTGGAACGGTGGAGGAGAGTGGATGGATGGGTGGAGCCTGTTACTGTAGCTGATACCATCGTTGTTATTTGCATTTCACTTTAATATTTCATTTTAATCACTAGGGGGAGCTTTTTTATTCACCAAAGATAGCGTGGACTAACCAGGGACTTTTTCTAGGATATACCCACTCTGTCAGGGAGGACAGCACAGATCTAGTTGAAGCTTGTTTGTTTGTCGTGGAGGAGCTGACAGAGTTCTAGAGGAAAAAATAACATCTGTAAATGTGAAGTGATTTAGTTCCAGCATGAAAACTCAGACACATGAATATGACTTTTAACGTTGTTGTAATGAGGCAGAGAGGGAGACGATCTCTAGAAACAAACCACGACAACAAGTGTCAGATATCTCAGCCGCCTCAGCAGCTGAGCAGGAGAGGAAGGTCTGAGTGTGGAAGGAGACGAAACAGACATCACGAGATCTGTAGTGTTGTGTAGTTTGTTTGTCAGATAGTCGGTTGTTTGTGTAGTTTGTTTGTCACATAGTCGGTTGTTTGTGTAGTTTGTGTGTCAGATAGCCGGTTGTTTGTGTAGTTTGTTTGTCAGATAGTCGGTTGTTTGTGTGGTTTGTTTGTCAGATAGTCGGTTGTTTGTGTAGTTTGTGTGTCAGATAGTCGGTTGTTTGTGTAGTTTGTTTGTCACATAGTCGGTTGTTTGTGTAGTTTGTTTGTCAGATAGTCGGTTGTTTGTGTAGTTTGTTTGTCAGATAGTCGGTTGTTTGTGTAGTTTGTGTGTCAGATAGCCGGTTGTTTGTGTAGTTTGTTTGTCAGATAGTCGGTTGTTTGTGTGGTTTGTTTGTCACATAGTCGGTTGTTTGTGTAGTTTTTGTGGGTTCTCTGGTGGGGAGGGGGGTTTGTGAGGGTCCTCTTCCTGGATCGGGTGGAGAAGGTCAACAGTATTATTGAGTCCGGTGTTACCGTCAAAGATATGTTTGTGCCGGTACTGCCGTTAACACTGCCGGCAACGAAGATCACTTTGTCGAATGTCCCGCCATTCATCACCGACGGTTTTCTGTGTAAGGAGCTGGAGAGACACGGCAAAGTGGTCTCAACCGTGAAGAAGCTGCCGTCAGGCTGTAAGTCTCCGCTGCTGAGGCACGCAGTGTCTGACCGGAGACAACTGTTCATGATCCTGAACGACCGGGACCAGGAACTCAACCTCAGGTTTCACGTCCGCGTTGACGACTTCCATTACGTCATTTTTGCGACTTCATCGGTCATGAAATGTTTTAAATGTGGTGAAGAGGGGCACCTGGTGTGAGTTTCCCCCAAAGGAGGAGAACCAGCTCCGTCTGGTTCTGGTGAGGTGAAAGGCGCTGCAGGGCGGACTGACGCAGTTGCCGAAATACCCGCTGCAGCTTGGCGACGGGCCGGTGTCAAGCGCCCCGGTTCCTCAGGGCTGCTCGGGGGCGCTCCGGTTCCTCGGAACGGTCCGCTACCAGGGTGCCCGGCGATCGGAGCGGCGAGCTGTTTCTGAGCGATCCGGTTCCTCGGGGGAGCCTGCTGTTGCCGGGTGCTTGGGGGCGCTCCGGCCCCTCGAGGCGGCCCGCTATCGATATACCCGCCGCGGAGAAGCGCGCAGCTTCCGAGCTAACTGGGTCCTCGGAGCGGCCCGTTGATGCTGAGTGTTCCGGGGGGAGGAGCATGTAGCTCAGTCAAGCCCAGACGGGGTTAATAGTATAAATGTTGATAATTGTAGTAACATTGTGACTGATGGTGCTGGTGAGGATGGAGAAGGTGGTGCACTGGTTGATTCTGAGATGATGGTTGATGAACTGGTAGTTCAAAAAATCAGACCTAGTCCACGCAAACGCCGGAGCAAAATTAAAAATTTTCCTAACCAGGCAAAAACCAGCTGAGTAACTGCAGGCAGACAGACAGGTGGAGAGCTGCAGGCAGACAGACAGGTGGAGAGCTGCAGGCAGACAGACAGGTGGGGAGCTGCAGGCAGACAGCAGGGAGAGCGAGGAGGAGTGTGTGTCTGACAGCAGTGAGGTGTTCCCGCCCAAACTTAGCCAAGATAGAAAAAGTTTCTCAGCAACAATGCTGCAATCGTTCCTCCAGGAAACCAGAAACATGAAGGGAGTTAAGGTGGAGGAACATTTTCCAGACCTGGAGGTTTTTTACACCTCTACCAGATTCCACATGAGACACAAAGAAGAGACTGGTCTCACTGAGCAGGAGATCTTAAGGCTGAAGGAACTTGTCCTCAAAGTTAAAATACAGATGTTCTGTAATGTTTAAAATGACGTCACTGGGCACCTTCTTTTCTCTGTTGGTATCTCTCTGGTTTTTAAACACCTCCCTGATGATGGAGATTTTTAGAGTGGGAAGTTTGAACATTAATGAGCCAGAGAGGCAAAAAAAAAAGGACAACAGTCTAAGAAACGGCTAGAATGAAACCCATGGATGTGATCTTCCTTCAGGAGACACACAGCAACGTCAACAGCGAGGGAGACTGGAGGAGAGAATGGGAGTGTGACGTGGTTCTGAGTCACAACACCACCCTCAGTGGAGGAGTGGGCCTCCTGTTCTCCAGAGCGTTCGCTCCAGTCTCTCTGGAGGTGGAGCACATCGTAGAGGGCAGCTTTCTCTTAGCCAGAGCTGGCTTTGATGCCTTTACTGTTGTTTTTATGAACATCTATGCTCCAACCAACGGTGCCGAGAGGAAGTTGTTCCTGGAGAAAATCAGAGAGAAGTTAAACGATTGTAACGAGGAGGATTTTTTAATATTGGGTGGAGATTTTAATTGTACTGAGAATGAGTTTTTAGATCGCAACCATGCAGAGCCTCATTCAGTTTCCCAGCATGCTCTGAGGCAGCTGGTCCACTCTCATGGCCTGGTGGATGTGTGGAGAATGACGCACACAGCCTCACATGGTCCCACCTCAGGGAAGATCGGATCTCCTTGGCTCGAATCGACAGGTTTCACACTTTTAAACACCATTTTAATATCTTTAAAGTGTGTAAGATTCTGCCTGTGGGTTATACGGATCACTGCCTGCTTCTGTGTCACGTTTTCATCAGAAACGTCTCACCTAGAAGTGCGTACTGGCCCTTTAACTCCTCTCTGACCCTTGATAAGAGCTTCAGGGAGGCTCTTGGTTTCTTCTGGGCGGGTTTTAGACGGAGGAAGAGTGACTTCACAAGTCTTAAACAGTGGTGGGACCACGGAAAGACCGAACTCAAACTCTTGGGCTTACCCGACCTGCTGGACACGAGAGTACAGGGTGCACTGGTCAGGTCCCGAGTCCAGAACATCACGGAGATGGATGGGAGGAACCTCCGGGCCGGTCCCACAGTGGAGGGTTTTATAAAAACCCCCCATTAAGAAACGGACAGCAGACCTCCAGTGGAGGGTCCTACATGGTGCTATCCCAATGCTTTTATTTCAGTCCTTAACCCTGCTGTCACAGACAAATGTCCGTTCTGTAGCCTTCATGAAACGGTGTTCCATGTTTTCACCGAGTACAGGAGACTCTCAGAGTTCATCTCGGTTTTAAATCGTGTTTATAGCCTGTTTGGAGAAAAGTTTGCTGAAAGCAGTTTTATTTTCGGTGCAGGTTACACAAAAACTAATAAAACAAAGTGGACGCTGCTGAACTTCCTGTCTGGAGAGGCTAAACTATAAATATACATGAGCAGGAAGTAGAAGGTAGAAGGCAGAGAAGGTCAGGAGAACACGTCAGTGTGGCGGTGCAACGTCCTCCAGACTCTGGGTTGAGTTCCGCTTCTATAAACTCATGGGGGACTTGGAAACTTTTAAACAGAGGTGGTCCTATGAAGACGTCATTTACAATGTCAGGGACGAGGAACTGCATTTTATATGTTTTCATTGTTTGAGTGTTTTTGTGTGAGTTTGAGTTTGATTTGGTGTGATGACGAAAAAAAGTGTTTTTTAAAATGAAAAAAAATGTCCATCTATCTCTATCTCTCTCTCTCTACATCTCTCTCTCCCCCCTCGATCTCTCTCTCCCTATCTCTGTCACTTTCCCTTTGTCTCTCTCTCTCCCTCTCGCTCTTCCTCTCTCTTTGAGCATTGAAACAGAAGAGGGATGGAGGGAGGGAGAGGGGGACTATGTGGGCTGCATAAGAAGAGGATGACCGGTGTGAGGATGGAGAGAAAGGGAGGAGAGGAGAAGAAGAAGACGAGACTCTGTGAGTCTCAGGAGACTCTGTGAGTGACAGGCTGCTGCCACGGCGCCACTCTGATGTGGGTAAACTGTCAAAACACTGACTGACCCACCTGACAGCCCCCCAGTACAACCCCCCCCCCCCCTTCTCTAACTTTCTCTCTGCTGCTTTTCCGCTGCTCCCCCCTGAAGGAGCCTCTGATTGAACAGACAGAATAAATAAAATGAATGCATTCATTCTCATTCTTCTATTTTCATTTATTACATTTTCATTTAATAGATTCCCATATTAGCCGCACAGCTACGGCCACAAAAGACAGAATTACAGAACCGACTGAGCTGCAGGGTTCTGCACCAACACTCCAGTCAGCAGAAGGCCCGGTTACCTGAGAGCATTGTTACGACTGATTCTGGTTCTGTAACTGTCTTTGAAGATAAGGTGAAACCACAGAACGTTCTGATGTCCTGAGGAGAAGTCATGGGCGTCTGCTGGTAACATCTTAGACTCGGACCTCTTGAAACTGGACCCACACTGTAAAGTGTTAAATGAGAGGTTTTCTGGTTCCAGCTGATCCTGTATGAATAAACCAGGGCTCAGATCGGGAGGGCTGAGAGGACGCGGACATGTTGGGGTCTCCATCAGAACTGGGGGTTCTGTAGGAACACAAGAAGCGTTTTTAGCTGTGTTTGTGGCGACTATCAGTTATAGATCAGTTACAGATCAGTTATAGATCAATTACAGATCAGTTACAGATCAGTTACAGATCAGTTATAGATCAGTTATAGATCAGTTATAGATCAGTTATAGATCAGTTATAGATCAGTTACAGATCAGTTACAGATCAGTTACAGATCAGTTACAGATCAGTTATAGATCAGTTACAGATCAGTTACAGATCAGTTACAGATCAGTTACAGATCAGTTATAGATCAGTTATAGATCAGCTCGGAATAAAAGCGCTTCAAGTTGATGGGTGGAGGAGAATGGCCTTAAACTTCAACGGCTTTTCTTTAGACTTCTGTACTTTCCTGGACATCATGATGACATCATCAGAGAAGTGCTTTGCTCCGCCCACACGCCCATACAGTGATGTTAGCGATCAGATGAGGAGGTCATTGAACTTGGCGTTGTAGAATATCTTGCCAGATCTGGAGCAGAGGTGTTTTAGGCTATGATGTCATCGCTGCATCTCAGACAAGAATTGCGGTCCGGACTTCGGTGACCCGTTTGGTGGGTGTGGCAGGAATCCCACAAGAAAAAGGATTTTTTTGTTTCCGCCTGCTGCATTAATAGTTGCCTCCACATTTGTAGCTTTGACACAATCATCATCAGCAACATCATCATCATCATCCTCTCCACCTGCCTCTGTGTTTGGTTTCAGTGACGTCGCTGCTTGAGCCCAAGACCTTAAAGTTGATCTCTGTTCTTAAAAACAAAAGAGACACATTTTATTTCACGGATAAACTCTTAGAAGAGTTTCCTGGAAGTTTATCTCCTATATTATTCTAGTCAGATTGTTTTGTTTTTCTTTTTGATTCTTTCTTTTGGGTTTTGATTTACATCAGAATTTATATGATGTCTTGGGCTTTGATTTGCTTTTGTGTTTTTGAACATTTCATCTTCCTCGTCTCGTCATCATCTGTCAGCATCTTTGTCCCCAAAGACAATCTGAAGAATCTATGTACAAAAATAAACACGTCCGTCTCAAGCTGTGCATTATCCATCAATACACAAATACTTCAAGTTGAAATCATCTCTTCCACAAGATGCTCATCTATCCATCCGTTTTCTGTAACCACGCATCCAGCCCAGGGTTTCAGGAGGGGGTGGAGCCTATCCCAGTGGGTGTGTGTGTGTGTTTGTGTGTAGGTGTAAGTGTAGGTGTGGGTGGTGTGTGTATGCGTGTAGGTTTGTATGTGTTTGTGTGTGTATGAGCTTGTTTGTGTGTGTGTGTAAATGTGTGTTTGTGTAGGCGTGTATGTGTGTGTGTGTGTCCATGTGCTGCTTGTGTGTGTGTATATATGTGTGTGTGTGTGTGCGTGTGTGTAAATATGTGTTTATGTAGGCGTGTATGTGTTTGTGTATATGTGTGTGTGTGTGTGTGTATATGTGTGTGTGTAAATATGTGTTTGTGTAGGCGTGTATGTGTTTGTGTATATGTGTATGTGTGTGTGTGTATATGTGTGTGTGTAAATATGTGTTTGTGTAGGCGTGTATGTGTGTATGTGTGTGTGTATATGTGTGTGTGTATATGTGTGTGTGTGTGTGTAGGTGTGTCAGGCTGACTGATAGCCATGCCCCTCCAGCCCAGCAGTCTTCTGGTCATAAAGCTCTGCCACAGGCCTCACACACACCTCTCCACCCACAGCTTCATGACTCACACACACCTCTCCACCCACAGCTTCATGCCTCACACACACCTCTCCACCCACAGCTTTATGCCTCACACACACCTCTCCACCCACAGCTTCATGCCTCACACACACCTCTCCACCCACAGCTTTATGTCTCACACACACCTCTCCACCCACAGCTTTATGCCTCACACACACCTCTCCACCAACAGCTTTATGCCTCACACACACCTCTCCACCCACAGCTTTATGCCTCACACACACCTCTCCACCCACAGCTGCATGCCTCACACACACCTCTCCACCCACAGCTGCATGCCTCACACACACCTCTCCACCCACCTGGTTCCATGGAAAACAACAACAAGCAGAGAGTTCAAAGTGACCCTTACTATTATTCAAGAGTGATGGTCCAGACAAAACCAGACTACAGACGGACTGATGACTACATCAAAACAAGTCCTACAGTGTTCCCAACAGCGAGAGTATGTCCCCTAAGGGTCCCCTATCCCCTGCGTTGTACCCCTGATCAAACTCCTAAAATTAGATTTGAAGTTATTTCCACGGTAGTTTTGGTTTTAAAACAAAAAGCTCCCTGAAATGAGACAAATATGAACTATGAGATTCAAATATGGACGTAATACGAATAAAACGAGATAGATCTCGCGTTGAGAAACGTTTTCCAAACCCAACAGATTTGACTCCCGGTGGAGATCGTCCTGCTCACTGCTGCTTCGGTCTGTTTCGTTCCACACAGGATGTCAGTGCGGAATAATCAACAACTCCCAACGTCACTACGACAACAACAACTTGTAAACGCTGTGTTTGAGTCTTTCAACCGGCTCAGAGAGAATTGCTGCGTTAACGAGCCGGTGTAGTGGGAGGCGAGGTGATGCGAGCGCCGTGGACGGGCGCGAGACGCAATTCATGTACATTAAACAATTTTTTAAATTTTGAATCTGAAATGGGATTCATCAGAAATGTACATTTTCTTTAAAAGTAAGATTTTCCTTCTCCAATAGAGAGAAGAGTGTCAGTCAGCCAGCGTGGAGTAAAGTGAAGGATCCCTCCAGACTGTGGGTGTTGGTTCTCTCACCGGGGCTCAGGTACAACCTGGTTGGTCATTGGTTGGACTGTTTCCAGACTTCTTACCGCCTCACTAAATGGACTCTACTCATTGAACACATTTCTAGTTTTCTCCCACACTCGATCAGAAATGTTGAAGCAGTTCTCCTGATTCCAGCAGCCACTAAATGTTAGTTAGCGTTAACCTCCCACTTACTATCTTTAATACCACCTTTATTTATATTTAACAGACTTACAAACAAATGTGTAACTGTAGCGGAGAACCCCGGAGTATGAAACTAACTAGTCCTTCAGCGGGTATATCCCTGAGAAGTCCTCAATCCCCTTCGTTGTACAAGCAGTGCCCCTCCTCCCCCCCTCAAAGTAAAAGTGAAGGTATTTCCACAGTATTTTTCATATAAGAAAGTGAAAGCTCCATAAGTTGAGTAAATGATGAACGTTTAGATTCAAATATGGCTGACTATGATATATAGGAGATAGATCTCCTCAAGTCGATTCTTCCTCACCAAATTTGGAAAAATCGGACCAACGGGGGAGAATTTATGTTCCAAACACATTGGCGATAAAGCGCCCCCTAGTATCAGAACTATATAACCGACCTTTCCCAAAATCCCTCAGGGGTTTCCTCACAATAAGTTATATTTAGGTAAAAAATGATATAAGCTCTCCCTAATGTCAGAAATCTACAACTGAACTTTTCCAGAATCAATCCAATTCTTCCTTGCATTAAGGTCTATGTGGGTTCAAAATTTTAAAATGATCCATGACATGGTTTTTGAGTTATTGCGTCAACATGAAGGATCTGCAGCGACGATTCCATAATATTCCCGACTTCTGGAGGATATAATAATCTTAGCAATGTGTTCCGGGTCATTATGGCACTGTTGTTTAAAGGTTCAATGATCCATTTTATTACCTGGGTGGAGGTTTACCTGCATATACTGCTCAAAAAATGAAGGTAGCACATCTGGAGTCTTCTACCAGAGGACGTGGAGTCTGAAGGTTCTGCCCAGTATCTCAGCTCTTCCAAGTACGGCAGATGTTGTACCTGGAATCTGCTGGAGCCTCTCCTCCAGTTTGGTGGCCAAAGACCCCTAATGCTCCTGTCAACACTGGGACCACTTTGTCTTAATAACTGGGTCTCTGTGGATCCTTCAGAACATGGAAGTGAACAGCAGCGGAGGAGAGACGAAGAATTCTGACCAAGCACTACAGCTCAGGCCCACAAGGTTATTTGGAGGGTCATGTGACATGATGAGCTCGTACGTTAAACCACACTACATTCGTTTGACAGCTTTAATAGATGACATATAAACACACTCTTATTCAGGAGGTCTGAAATAAGTTAACTTCATTTAATTTAATGCTCCTTTAAAAGCATCTCTTGTACTTTAAAATTGGCTTCTTTTTTATCTAAAAAACTATTATTTTTGTAATTCTGTGACTTAATTCATTTACAAATAACTGGAATATAAATATCCTTAACATTTTCGTGCTAATATGTACAAGAAATGGGTTTTAAACGTAATTTCTAAGGGTTTCTGACTAAGAGTCTGATTAATAATAATATTAATAATAGTACAATAATACTATCAAAGATGTCGATTAAATGTCAAAGTAAAACAGGGAGAGACACAATCTGCATCACAATCACTGCTTTTACTTTGATAGTTAAAGTTCAGTTAGCCGACAATACTTTTAATGTATTTTCAGTAATACAGTACTTTTAAACGAGTAAAGTATATTGAAGATATGAAGACCCACGCAACATGAGATGGTTTTAATGTTATGGCTGAGCGGTGTATGTATAGTTATAACCACTCAACATGAAATAGCATATTTTCTTTATTACGTTTTGTAGTGCTCTTCCTGAACATTTTAGTGACCTCATTTAACTCAAAGACTAGATCCTGGATCAATTTGAACTTTCATGCCCACATCAACGTTAGTAGGACGAAGAACTGGAGTGTTTTTTGGGAAAGTTCAGTTACATATTTCCTCCAGTAGGGGGAGTTTTTTCTTAAAAATTGTCCGGCCATGATTTCTCAACAGCTGGTCATCGATCTTTTAATCTCATATTTTAAAAACTAAGAGTTTTTTTTCTTCTGTTTACCAAAAACACGGTTTTCCAGACATAACTCTTCAAATAACTCTATCCAAAGATGTTTCATGGATCATTTTCAAATTTTATACCTAAATAGATTTTAGTGCGAGGAAGAACTGGGTTGATTTTGAGGCAGTTCAGTTATATAGTTCTGACTTTAGGGGGAGCTTTACCTCTGATCTCTCATTCCTAAACCGTTGGTCCCATTTAGTCCAAGTTTGGTAGAAATAAATGGACTGAAGGAAATCTATCATGCATGTCATATTTTACTCTAAAGGCTCTTTTAGAGTAAGCAGGAACTCCTCATTTAATTTGAGGAGTTCGATCAGGGCGATGCTTGCACAACGCAGAGGATTGGGAACCTTTCAGGGAAATACCTTTGCTGTCAGGGACGTTTGTGCGTACACTGTAAAATCAGGCTTCAGTCTAGAACCTGCAGCAATAATATAATAGAGTTTAACCAAACTTGCCTTTCTTTATTCCTCGCGGTCGTAATGCCTGTGAAAACCGTCGATATGCAAAGCCAGCAGCTGATTATTCATTCAGACCAGCGAGCATCAAGAGGCATGAAAATACCGCCTGATCCTCCAACTGGAAACTCATTAATCAACAAACAACGGCTTTGAAAAGGCCGTTTCTGAACGCCATGAAAACGAAATCAGTCCTACTTGAAAACACAATCATTTATAATAAGAGTCGTGGTTAATTCTAGACCTGATGAGAGGATGACATGTTGTCATTTATTATGAAGATGGCAGTTGTGATGTTTTCTGTTCTTCGTTTTACGTTTTATGCACATTTCTTCCTGCGACAGTCCGACTGACGGACGGTGATGCATCATTTATTAACAAATTACAACGACATGATTATTCTGTCAAGTATTGTACAGGAGTGTAGTTTTACATTGTATATATTATAGTGTCCCTGCACAGGTCTTGATGGTAATAGGGTTTTGCTTATTGATGTGTTTAATATTCATGAAACTCGTAGCTTTGGATCGGCTCCAAAAGCTACGAGAATATATATATATATATATGTATATATATATATATATATATATATATATATATATATATATATACATATATATATATATGTATATATATATATATATATATATATATATATATATACACATATATATATATATATATATATATATAAAACTATAGTTATGCAGTTGTTTCATGAATTTAATATTCCTGTGTCACATTTCTTTTTAATCTCGTAGTTTATGTTTTACTCACTGAGGGGTAAACTACCGTTTTCCAGATATAACTCAAAAAGCACTTCATTGATCATTTTCATATTTTAGGTTCACATAGACCTGAGTGTGAGGAAGAAATGGACTGATTTTGGGAAATGTCACTTGGCGTCACCTGACAATTTCTCAACCATTGTTTCCATTTATTCCAAACTAAGTACACAGGAGTCACAGAGATGAATCTTTGCTGTAGTAGTTCATATTTTACTCACTAGGGGGAGCTTTTTTTATCAATTACACTGTTTTACTTCCTAATTGTTGGTTTAGTTTGACTTTGGTGAATGAATGAATTGATTCAAGGAGATCTAGGTTGTATCACATTTTACTTTATACTATTGTACAACGGAGGGGATTGGGGACTTTTCAGGGTGGAGAGCAAGGCTCTAAACAATCCCCCTGATGAACTCATTAAATGAATATATGTCTGCCGTAAGAAAATAAATAAAAGAGAATGTTCCCCCTCGACCGGAGGGGATAGATCTTCCCCAGTCCATTTATCTGCCCACAATCTTTTGCAGATAAAGCTCCCCCTAGTGTCAAAAGTATACAACTGACATTAACAAAAATCAATCCACATCTTCCTTTCACTAAGTTCTATGTAGGTATAAATGAATGAAGCCGTTTGAGTTAAATCGAGTTTAAGAAATTAATACTTCAGAGGAAGTCATTGCTGCTCATGCTCCTCCACTTCCTGTGGGCGGGGCTCAAAAGGCCATCGTCTCCCTTCAGCAGGTCAGATGGAGCTCAGTAAGAAAGAAGAAGAAATAATGACATGCAACATAAAATGACAAAGATATAATCTTTACTAAAATGTGTACGACCAAGTTAGTAAACAAGTATCAAATCTCAGATAAAGTATGAAATGTAAACCAAAAGAAAGTGTTACCTCTTTTGAAAATGTAAAATGTGAACCAGACTACGTGATGAAGGGAAAGTTAACGTAAGGGTGAAGAAAACAACACCGACACTAGTGGAGAGCTGCCGATTCGGCCGTCACACACCTCACACCTGCAGCCTGTGAGGGTGGTGATGAGGAGAAGTTATGATGAAGGGTCACTGTTTCTAACTCTTCACCGACCCAGCGACCCGTTCGCTCTACGACAGTCTTCATGTCTCTACGCGGGTCTCTGTTAGTTTACTCGGCTGGCATCCAGTGGTAAAGAAAATGAGGCAAATCTGAGAGAAGGCGTGTGCTCGGAGATTTAACGGAGAAATGAAATCTGTGGACAGAAAGGAAGTAAGCAGAAAGAAATGAGCAAAGAAGCCGGCTGGAAAAGCGGCACGATAAAAAGAATGATGGTTGAAGCAGCAAATGAGCGAGACGCACACGCTAGAGTGAGCGAGGTAATAGAGGTGTGATCGTATTCAACATTCATCCCGCTGGGATTTTCTCAAGGGCTAATAATCAATGCCAACACATCGGGCCGAGCCAATTAACACACAGCCTGAGATCCTCGCCGACCCGGGCAATGGAGCGAGAGGAAGGGAGAGATTGATTTTGTTTACACGGAGCAGTGACGCTAGAAGAAAATGCCTGTTTTGAATCTCTGATGTTCTTCTTAAATAGTCTTCCTTAAACCGGCAATCAGACGAGCCAGGCAGAAAAAATGGCTGCTAGGCTGATCTGTTAGAATGGAGCCTGGTAGCGGTGGCGTCCTCTCCATCACCGCCGCCTCCAGCTCAGACAAGGGTGTGCAGCCCACAATAGTATTGACTGGATTGAACCTGCTAGTAATAGATGGATGATTGAGTTCATCATCAACAGTTACACTGGCTGTTACGTTCTTGGATGTAACATGTATTATTACGGCCCTGAACATGTATAATTAAAGCACTGAGAGGGCAAGGACATTTTCTGAGGTTCAACTTTCTCGAAAACTCGTGAAACTTTGCAAATGCATCCGATCTGATGAAAAAGTTTGTAATGTTTTGGGTCCCAGTAGAGGGGTTGAGTGTAAATGGCGCCAATCTACTTAACAGAGTTGGGTTTCCTTGGACACTTTTCTCCTTTCAGAATGAAATCATCAGAAAGAATGTTCTTGTTTGACTGTTTCCATGAGCAGTGATCCAGTCGGAGATGCTGTTTACGTGCAACAACATATCGATCAGAACGGCTGTGTGAGGAGTTTAAAGCGACCAATAGATGAAGGGTTTCCTCAGAGGGTGGGTGTCTGTCATGTGATCGGTTACTGTGATGCTTTATGACGAAACGGCTGGTAGTAACTCAGGTTTACTTCTAAACTGGAGACACCAGGGAGCTAGAAAGAGACTTATCAAAACTTCAATTTTATCGGTACCTCAGAGTGGTTTTACTCCGACTAAAGGTACATTTTTACGTCGTTAGCAAACATGAGTTTATCAGTCAGACTGTGTTGCGGGATTTAACTCGTCAGAAATGTTCCGTTAAAATTAACGCCATGCTTGACGTTAAAAGCAAAAAGTTCTCATCACGCGCTTTTATTCTGAAAATATAACTATCTGGATTCTTTATGGTCCACACCTCCGTCTGAAGAGGTTCGGGGGGAGGTCTTCCTGCTGGTGCCACACGTTGGAGGTAATAATGCGCTTCTCTTTGAGAGTGGGAGCGTCTTTCTTCAGTTCCCTGCATGTGTCACATGTATCATGAATCACAACTTCATGCTTCTTCTTGGGATCCAGCTGTGAGCTCCTCTGATGGGATGTGACAGATTCTGAACTCCAGGCGTTTCCATCTCTGTAAAAACCTTTATATTAGTGAATGTAGGCGGCGTGGGCGGCTGTTCATTTTCCTTTATTCAACTAACGCACCTCTGGGTTCTTGGTTTAGAAAGTAGAATGAAGGATTCAGGTATCGTCTCAGGAATGTGGTGATTCACCCGGAACACTCTCGTTCTCCTGGGTTTCATGTTAAAACACTTCAGAGCTGTTGAATACGAGCAGCAGTGATATTTGTAGACATACATACAAAACAAACTACTACTACTATACAAATAGAAACTTTGGTTCTCTTCCTTGAGTAGCTTCGGTGCCGATCATGTGACCACACTTGTGTGTCTGTTTGCTATCTGGACATTTGGTGATTTGATGACAGGCAGAAGTGAATCTGGATGCTGATACAATCGATTGTATCCCGACAAACTAGACCCACGCTTTTGTCCCAGGTAGCAAGGGTCAATCCGCGAAAAAATTCCCCAATCCCCTGCATTGTACAAGCAATCCCCCTGATGGAGCCCCCCCAAACTAAATGTGAAGTTAGTTACAGTATTTTTAGTAAAAAAAGAGTAAAATTATAAATATTAGCCTAAAATATGATCACACACGAAACACGACGGCCCCCCTGCAGCCCAAACACATGCCTCACATTTGGAAAAAGGACCACAGCAAATATTGAAAATATGAAATGATTTAATGAAATGTGAGAGATTCTGACCCGATATAAAGCTGGGGCGTCACTCACATACACTCTGACATAATCTGACGGCATCGCTGCAGGAAGTCATTTCTTCTACAGGTGGTGTATGAGAGCAACCGGGGACGAAGACAGAAGGTTGTATTTGCAGAAAAAAGCCATTATCGTGTCCAGCAGCCATTATGCAGCCGGTTCTGAGCGTGTGCTGGAAGGTGACACTGGACCTCGGGTGGCTGCAGGCACTAATAGAGGAACCTTCCGTATATTACTGTTAAACCCAGGACAGCAAGAATATACTGGATGTGTACACAGATAACACAGACAACTTCTGCACACAGCTGTGTATATGTTGCTTTTAGTTCCGAAACATTTGTGGGCTGCAACAACCCGACTGAGCGGAACCGGAGTGAAGGCCTGGAAACGAGAGGGTGAACCCGTGAGACGAGGAAGAGGCAGGGAAGCTCAGCCAGGTGACACAACGTGACGGATGAAATGGGGGAAGTGTGTGTTTCCTCCCTTTCAGTTTACACACAGACTAATTGGAGAACAAGGCGCAGCTGAAGGGGGGGGGGGGGGGGGGGGGGGGGGGCGTTCGAGGCTAATGAGGTAACGAGCTGCAGGTGTGAGGAGCAGTAGATACAGGAGAGCCTCGATCAGCTGAGGAACTGGTTCCTCTGAGGAGGAAACTGAAAAATGATCCCAAAATAAAAAAGAGTTCCTCTGTGGTGACATTCACATGAAGACCATGAAGACCACCTCCAGAAACACATGTTTGGATGAGGGTTGAGCATGAAAGGCAGGGATGTTATGGAATCTTCATCACTGTTGGTCCAAAGATGGTGCATATGAATGAACGTGTAAAGATCGACCTCGTCTACTTCATCTTTTACTATAGTAGTACATAAGTTAGTCACTAGGGGGAGCTTTGTACGACACTTATCCTCCTAGTCGTTTCTCAGATTTTGCTGCACATGATTCGACTCCAGGAGATTTATTCAATCACACATTGTGTCTTACTCTAATGGGGGGTTCAACCAGGGGGGTTGCTTGTACAATGCAGTGGATGGGGGGCTCATATTTGTTTTATAAATCTTTAAATGGGACAGGCTTTGTTGATCTAGTGACACCTCTGGTCTCAGCGCTGCTGTCCGTACTTTTTGGCGAAGAGTAAGTAAAACAGTTCAATGCTAACCATGTGTTCTCGTTAAACACGGCTTCGCTAAATAATATTAACATTAATAATATTAATCATTCCTTTACTTATCACTGGCTAGAAACATTCAGAACAACGTCGGGAAATTTATCTCTGCATTTAACCAGTCCCCGAGGGAGCAGTGGGCGGAGCCTGTGAGGCTCCCTCGGAGCTGAGGTTTCAGGGTCTTACTCAGGGACCCCGGTCTGTAGCGTCAGGGTCTGGGCTCCGACCCTGGTCTCCCTGATGATCCGGCGACTCGCCTAGGGTTTACCCCGCCCCTTGCCCATTGTTAGCTGGCATAGGCTCCAGCCCCCCAGCCCCGCCCAAACCCTTAAGAGGATAAGCAGTTACAGAAGATGAATGGATGAATGTTGAATGTGTCTGTACTCTGACCTGGTTCTGCTGGAACATCGTCTGTGAGTCTTTACTCCAGAGACGAGTCGGGATAAGAGGAGGTTTTTAATCGACCGACTCTACGTGGGATCACCGCTGCATCACATCCCTCACACTTCCACGGCGACTCTTCTTCTGTGGTTCTGTGGACATCTTCAGTAGAATGGACCCCTGTCTCAGAATCGCTGATGGACCTCTCAGAGGATGGAGCGCTGTAATCCCTCCCTCCTGACTCACACTGTCTAGTACTGAATCTGCTTTATTGGCAGCTTCAATCATCACTTAGATTCCACCTTCACGCCATCCCTGGCACCTGAATAAAGATTTCCCATCATGCCGCTGGAGCACAGGCGCCACGCTTTTTCAAATGTGACAAATGCAAATGGGATGAGAGAAATCAAATGTGACTAACGCCGTCGGAAACGGAGGAAATCAATTGTCTCCTTAAGAAATGGATGAGCTATTAAGATGATTGTGTGCCACGGGAATATATATTATCCTAAGAAGCTGCCAGCAGAGGAGACTGAGACTCCTCCTCCACCTCATCTCCACCCAAATAAAGAACGCAGAGCTTCAGCTGAGGTAAAATATTCACGGTCTGCATGAGCGGAACATGTGATTCATCTGCCAGCTGGCTTCATCGCCGTAATCAATGTAATAAAAATGTCCCACAGACGATGAAAGAGGACTTCTAAAGTGGACTTGCACCATGAATGCATCTCTGCCGTCGGTAATTCATCTTTGGAGGTGATGCCAGCGTGTTTCAGACTCTGTTTGGAGCAAGGTTAACATTTCCCAGCTCTTATTATTCAAACACTGTGTCTTAACGTTTGATCTGGGCGGATGACGGGCGGCTGTAGCTCAGTGGGTGGAGCCTCCGCCTCCCAGTCTGAAGATTGGAAGGTAGCCGGTTCAAGTCCCAGCGGAGTCTACGTGTCGTAAGGTCCGTGAGCAAGACCCTGGGCGCTTCAGAGGCTCCGCCCATCCATCCATCTTACTGAGGGAAAATAAATAAATTAGAGTTCAGATGCCAAAGAGACGAGATAGGGATTTAAAAAAACAGCTTTTATGGAACAATCAAAGTTGAGTGGACGGCTTTTATCTGTGGCTTCTGAGGAAGAGGCTCCAGTCCTTCATCACATAAAGAAAGTTGTGGTTCTTCTAGTCCAAACTCTCCAGATCCATTACAGCATCTCTGCAGACACAGTAGAAGTTACACGGATTGGAAATAAAACCACTTTGCTTGTTTTCTGAAGATTGTGAGCTGCTTTCTGGAACACTCAAACATATGATGTACTGCAGGTCCAAACCCGTTGTCCTGGAGAAACGCTTCCTTAAAACCACGCTGGGATGCTAATCTTCTGAAACGGTTCCTTTAATGGAGACATTCATTTTTGTTGTAATGAATTCAATCCTAATACGAACCCACCCCCTACATGTCGTCAGCGACCCTCAGAGGGATTGAAACAACAACCTCCTGTCTGCCATGATGAGTTCAGGTGACGCTCATCAAGCCAGAGCTCTGTTTCCAGAGCAGCAGGTTCTCCACACAGGGGAAGTGGAAGAGTGGGTTGTGTTGGTGTGGAACACCAGAGAGGTGGGACAGAAGGGGATTTTAATTCTGAACCCCAAAAATACACTTCTCAGGTAAAATCTAGAAAATGGGATTAAAGATGGTAAGATGCAGGCGACCCGATGGCACAGTGGGTCCACAAAAAGCAGGTTCCTGGTCCAAATCCACCTCTGAACATCTCGGGAACCTTTCTGTGTGGACTTTGCATGTACTCCCCAGACTGTGTGGGTTCTGACCGGGCTCTCCAGCGTCCCCCCGCAGTCCAAACACTTGGATTAGAGTGATATAAAGTGAACAGGAGTGAATGAGAGCGTGTCCTCTGTCTCTGTGTCGGATCTATGAAGACCTGTAGGTTTATATAGTTTACACATTTATGTATATATATATATATATATATATATATATATATGTACATAAATGTGTGTATAAATGTAAGGGCGTAGTTCTGAGTGAATAGATGACCACAGATCAGTGCTGGTTGGTGTGTTTTCGGTTGTATTCCTGAACTACCAGCCAGTCTCTTCTCTAAACACATTTATTCCTGAACTTCTGTCGGCGTCGGGACAATCAAGAGAATAAACATCCAGAGGAGGGAGACGAGGCCTGGATCAGGTTTCACTGAGACCAGATGATGGCAGAGACTGAGACCTTAGAAGAATCCAGAGGCCAACTCAAAAACAGAAGTGACGCGTCTGCAGAGTTAGAACTAGTCCTAAACTGTCTTCCTAGACAGGAAGGGAGTGTCCCCGAAGAGTCCCCTATCCCCTGCGTTGTACAAGAGATCTCCCTGATTGATCTCCTCATATTTATAGTCTCAGTAACATCTGAACTATTAGAGGGAAATATCCAGGATGGATCTCAGCGAGTCCATTCATGGGCACCGGGTTTAGAAAAGAGGACTTAAGGTTGAGGAATGACAAATCTTAGTGTCAGAAATATGAAACTGATCTCCTCCACAATCACTCCAGTTCTTCCTCACACTGGGGTCTATGTGGGTTCAAAGTTTGAACATAATCAATGAAAATGAAAATGCAGGGGGTCTACAGGGGGTATACAGGAGGTCTACAGGGGGTCTACAGGGCGTCTACAGGTGGTCTACAGGTGGTTTACAGGAGGTCTACAGGGGGTCTACAGGTGGTCTACAGGGGGTCTACAGGTGGTTTACAGGTGGTTTACAGTGGGTCTACAGGGGGTATACAGGACGTCTACAGGGGGTCTACAGGAGGTCAACAAGTGGTCTACAGGGGGTCTACAGGGCGTCTACAGGTGGTCTACAGGTGGTTTACAGGGGGTCTACAGGTGGTCTACAGGTGGTCTACAGGGGGTCTACAGGTTGTTTACAGGTGGTTTACAGGGGGTTTACAGGTTGTTTACAGGTGGTTTACAGGGGGTCTACAGGGGGTATACATGAGGTCTACGGGTGGTCTACAGGGGGTATACAGGAGGTCTACAGGAGGTCAACAGGTTGTCTACAGGGGGTGTACAGGAGGTCTAAAGGTGGTCTACAGGAGGTCAACAGGTGGTCTACAGGGGTTGTACAGGAGGTCTACAGGGCGTCTACATGTGGTCTACAGGTGGTCTACAGGGGGTCTACAGGTTGTCTACAGGTGGTTTACAGGGGGTGTACAGGAGGTCTACAGGTGGTCTACAGGGGGTCTACAGGTGGTCTACAGGGGGTCTACAGGTGGTTTACAGGGGGTGTACAGGAGGTCTAAAGGTGGTCTACAGGAGGTCAACAGGTGGTCTACAGGGGTTGTACAGGAGGTCTACAGGTGGTCTACAGGGGGTCTACAGGTTGTTTACAGGTGGTTTACAGAGGGTCTACAGGGGGTATACATGAGGTCTACAGGTGGTCTACAGGGGGTCTACAGGTGGTTTACAGGGGGTGTACAGGAGGTCTACAGGGGGTCTACAGGGCGTCTACAGGTGGTCCTCTGATGAAGCTGATGTGTAATGTTGCGGGGTTCAATCCTGGAGAACCACCTCTAGAACCGTGTGAGATAAGACTCTTACGTTCACGTTTGAAACAAACACTAAAGTTCACTGAAGACACTCGTGTTTCATCTTCTGAACCATAAAAAGTTTTTCTCTGTTCTGGTGGGAGAACATCTTCATAAAACGGACCTGGGCTCCGTTTTAACTCCTGATGGATGCGAGCAGAAATCCCTGCTGCTGAAATGCTGATCCGATCCCAAGACTGTAATTCTGACTAGTCAGTTCTGGTGAGCAGGTTGGACAGGAACTTCCTGGAGTCAGGGAGGACCAGGAGTGCATTCTGGGAAGGATTTGGCAGAAATACCTGGATCTACATCTTCACACATGTTGACAGGATTATCCTCGTCTCCTGCTTCCAGGTCTTTCTCCATCCTGCCCGATGACAGCGAGGAAGCCAGAGCCAGGTACCTCTACAAGCAGTGGGTGGGCCTTGGTCTGAGTCACGTCCGCCTGTCCAATCACACGGCCCTGCTCAGTCTACCTGGTTCCACACCCAACACCATCACGGACAGGTCCAGTCACCAGTGTTTCCTGCCAAACGGGACCCCGTGTGACCAGCGGGGGGCCAAAGACCTGCCGAAGCAGCAGTTCTCCTACGCCGCCTACTCCGCCGTGGGAAGTGTTCAGGTACCGGACCATAAGAACGTATCGTAGTACGTAGATCGTTTTCATAATGTTGGCATGTCTTGTCCATTCAGGATCAGTTGTCCATGTAAACCCCCCTGGTGTCAGTCCTTTGTCGCTGGTTGTGCGGTGTGCGGGGGTCACGAGGGAACTCACTTACCCACAATTCTCTCTGATAAACTGATCGGTGTTATCGTCCACGGCGTTCTGGACTCCTACGGTTCCAGATACGCCGGCAGCTTTTTTCAAAAGAGGTTTCGGCACACAGATGACAG
>JBBDHG010000145.1:607500-617500 GCA_037951165.1 Lophius americanus | reverse complement strand
CCTCAGAAAACCAGCTGATGTTCTGCAAACGCTCACACGGAGCCTCTGAGGACGGACGCCGTGGTGAAAACTTCTTCGCCCTTCTTCCAACCTTCCCAGCCTGCCTCAGCGCCGTCTTTGGAATAAATTCACACTTACCACCTGTGAAAGAACGTTCTTAATAATTCTTAATAATGGAGCGTATCGCCCAGCGTCGCTGATGCGGCCACCATACTGGGTTCTGGTGTCGGTCATCCTCTGTCCTCTGACAAACCTTCTAACTGCTGCTCAGTTTTTCTGTTCCCGTCTTCAGATTTAAAGGAATGTAAATAACAATAATTCTGTTTTTTTATATTTCCTGTATTCAAAGAACCTTCCTCATCACCTTCAAACACAGAGTCAGTCTAACTTCTGGATCTGGATCCGTCCAGTGAGGAGCTGTAAGTTATTGTAAATCAGTTCGGGCCGTTTTGGTCCAGCTCCACCAGGATGGACCTTCTATACGTGACGTCACTAGAAGACCTGCTGTGCCTCCGAGGACTGTCCCAGGAGACGGGCCGGAACACCAGAGAGCTGGAGAGGACCGTAAGCGGACAAGAAGTCTGCAACAGTACCGGTACCTGCTCCTCAGTGTGAGGAGGACCAGGAGGAGCTCTGGCAGATCCATACAAGATGACCTGCAGCAGCTACTGGTGTGGTGGTTCTGACAGTTTGGTCAGAACCAGACTCCATGAGGGTCCAATGTCCGCTAGCGAACCTGAGTTCAAAGCCCAGTACCGTGCAGCTGGACCGATGTTCACCAGAGAACGGCAGAAATGGCAGCTCTCCATTAGTGCCTCGTTCTCCTCACAGACTAGAGCAGGTTCTGAGCTCATGTGACAGACGTGAAAGAAGACGACGGGGTGAAGGTTCTGACTCATCCAGCAGGACGGGTCAGGCATCCTTCACTTTCAGTGTCACATAGAATCCAGCCCTCAGTGGGTTCATGAGGTGGTTCTGGGTGAACTACAGCTCCTGCATCAGTGAAGGGTTTCATCTCGACTATTTTGTTCATTGAGATCTGATCTGTGATCTGTTGACCTTTGACCTCGATCTCATACTTCCTCATGGTATGAAGAGCCTTTCATCAAGCCTGCTGGAAAACGAGCGGCGCCAGAGAGAGCTAGACGGGTCTGGGTGTGGGAATTGAACCCTGACCTACGTACCAGCTGGAGAACGGGAGAGAAGGTCACGGATGCATGATGTGGAAAGGGGTCCAACTCCTCCTGCCTGGTGAATCAAATGGGTGCTGACACCTCAAAGCAAGGATGAAGGAGGAGATGGAGCAGAGGAAGGTCTGACATCAGCTTCAGCTCTGCACTTATTCACCTGACAAAAGGATCCCCCCTCAGGACCACACCTGACCTCCCCACTGAGGTGGATCCTCACGTTCCTCTTCAGGGAGGATTGAACGTATGAAGCGCCGCCTTTACCACAAACCACTTTTAGCCTCCTCCTGTCAGAGGCAGGAGGACGAATGGGTCATCCTGAACCGAGCCAGAATCAGAATCAGACCAAACCACAGGAGCAGGGAAGCCGTGGAACGTGGAGCTCGTTCTTCATGTACAGGAGAGTCCAGACGCTCTGAAGCCGGCTTCATAGCACCGAGGAGATTCTCCACGGACCTTCTTCATTAGAGGTAGAGGAGGCCATCCTCTATTGAGGAAGGTCTTTGGGTCCATCATGTTGGAGGGTTCTCAGTAAGACCCTGAACTCCAGGGATGTTAGGGTTAGAAAAGTCACACAAACCAAACTATGAGGACGTATGACAGTTAGATGAATTGTTATGAATGAATTAATCAGTTAGATAAAACGCTGTGGTGACAAATACATAAAAATGTTTTCCTGTTAGGGTTAATTATTATCTTCCCCGCCACTGCGTCTGCCGCAGGTCCTTCGTGTTAACGCTAAAACTCAAAAAATGTTTTTGGGAAACGCTGACTGTACATTTCTGACAGTAGGGGGAGCTTTACCTCACAAAAGTATTTGGGGCATAATGTTTCTAAACCAGTGATTCAATTTAGTCCAAACTTGGTGCAGATGAATAAACTGAGTTCTATATATTAGAATATCATGTTTTACTCTAAGAGTTCATGTTTTATTCTAAGAGTTCATGTTTTACTCTAAGAGTTCATGTTTTACTCTAATAGTTCATGTTTTACTCTAATAGTTCATGTTTTATTCTAATAGTTGAACTGTGTGTATGTGATTGTGTACTTGAGTGTGCATGTGAGTGTGTACATGAGTGTGTACATGAGTGTGTATGTGATTGTGTACTTGAGTGTGTATGTGAGTGTGTACATGAGTGTGTACATGAGTGTGTATGTGATTGTGTACTTGAGTGTGTACTTGAGTGTGTATGTGAGTGTGTACATGAGTGTGTACTTGAGTGTGTATGTGAGTGTGTACATGAGTGTGTACATGAGTGTGTATGTGATTGTGTACTTGAGTGTGTACTTGAGTGTGTATGTGAGTGTGTACATGAGTGTGTACATGAGTGTGTATGTGAGTGTGTACATGAGTGTTTATGTGAGTGTGTACTTGAGTGTGTACTTGAATGTGTATGTGAGTGTGTACATGAGTGTGTACATGAGTGTGTATGTGAGTGTGTACATGAGTGTTTATGTGAGTGTGTACTTGAGTGTGTACTTAAGTGTGTACATGAGTGTGTATGTGAGTGTGTACATGAGTGTGTATGTGAGTGTGTACATGAGTGTGTACTTGAGTGTGTACATGAGTGTGTTCTTGAGTGTGTACATGAGTGTGTATGTGAGTGTGTACTTGAGTGTGTACATGAGTGTGTATGTCAGTGTGTACATGAGTGTGTATGTGAGTGTGTACATGAGTGTGTACACGAGTGTGTACATGAGTGTGTACATGAGTGTGTACTTGAGTGTGTACATGAGTGTGTATGTGAGTGTGTACATGAGTGTGTATGTGAGTGTGTACATGAGTGTGTATGTGAGTGTGTACATGAGTGTGTACACGAGTGTGTTTGTGAGTGTGTACATGAGTGTGTATGTGAGTGTGTACATGAGTGTGTACTTGAGTGTGTACATGAGTGTGTACATGAGTGTGTACTTGAGTGTGTACATGAGTGTGTATGTGAGTGTGTACATGAGTGTGTATGTGAGTGTGTACATGAGTGTGTACGTGAGTGTGTACATGAGTGTGTATGTGAGTGTGTACATGAGTGTGTATGTGAGTGTGTACATGAGTGTGTACACGAGTGTGTACTTGAGTCTGTATGTGAGTGTGTATGTGAGTGTGTACATGAGTGTGTACTTGAGTGTGTACATGAGTGTGTACATGAGTGTGTACTTGAGTGTGTACATGAGTGTGTACATGAGTGTGTATGTGAGTCTGTATGTGAGTGTGTACATGAGTGTGTATGTGAGTGTGTACATGAGTGTGTACATGAGTGTGTACATGAGTGTGTATGTGAGTGTGTACATGAGTGTGTACATGAGTGTGTACTTGAGTCTGTATGTGAGTGTGTACATGAGTGTGTATATGTTGTGTTTTCTGAATGTGTACATGAGTGTGTACATGAGTGTGTATGTGAGTGTGTACAGGAGTCTGTATGTGAGTGTGTACATGAGTGTGTACTTGAGTGTGTACTTGAGTGTGTACATGAGTGTGTACATGAATGTGTACATGAGTGTGTACTTGAGTGTGTACATGAGTGTGTACATGAGTGTGTACATGAGTGTGTACTTGAGTGTGTACATGAGTGTGTACATGAGTGTGTACATGAGTGTGTACATGAGTGTGTATGTGATTGTGTATGTGAGTGTGTACTTGAGTGTGTATGTGAGTGTGTACATGAGTGTGTATGTGAGTGTGTACATGAGTGTGTACTTGAGTGTGTACTTGAGTGTGTATGTGAGTGTGTACATGAGTGTGTACATGAGTGTGTATGTGAGTGTGTACATGAGTGTTTATGTGAGTGTGTACTTGAGTGTGTACTTAAGTGTGTACATGAGTGTGTATGTGAGTGTGTACATGAGTGTGTATGTGAGTGTGTACATGAGTGTGTACTTGAGTATGTACATGAGTGTGTTCTTGAGTGTGTACATGAGTGTGTATGTGAGTGTGTACTTGAGTGTGTACATGAGTGTGTATGTGAGTGTGTACATGAGTGTGTATGTGAGTGTGTACATGAGTGTGTACACGAGTGTATTTGTGAGTGTGTACATGAGTGTGTATGTGAGTGTGTACATGAGTGTGTACTTGAGTGTGTACATGAGTGTGTACATGAGTGTGTACTTGAGTGTGTACATGAGTGTGTATGTGAGTGTGTACATGAGTGTGTATGTGAGTGTGTACATGAGTGTGTATGTGAGTGTGTACATGAGTGTGTACACGAGTGTGTATGTGAGTGTGTACATGAGTTTGTATGTGAGTGTGTACATGAGTGTGTACACGAGTGTGTACTTGAGTCTGTATGTGAGTGTGTATGTGAGTGTGTACATGAGTGTGTATGTGAGTGTGTACATGAGTGTGTATGTGAGTGTGTACATGAGTGTGTACGTGAGTGTGTACATGAGTGTGTATGTGAGTGTGTACATGAGTGTGTATGTGAGTGTGTACATGCCGTGTACACGAGTGTGTACTTGAGTCTGTATGTGAGTGTGTATGTGAGTGTGTACATGAGTGTGTATGTGAGTGTGTACATGAGTGTGTACTTGAGTGTGTACATGAGTGTGTACATGAGTGTGTACTTGAGTGTGTACATGAGTGTGTACATGAGTGTGTATGTGAGTGTGTACATGAGTGTGTATGTGAGTGTGTACATGAGTGTGTATGTGAGTGTGTACATGAGTGTGTACGTGAGTGTGTACATGAGTGTGTATGTGAGTGTGTACATGAGCGTGTATGTGAGTGTGTACATGAGTGTGTACACGAGTGTGTACTTGAGTCTGTATGTGAGTGTGTATGTGAGTGTGTACATGAGTGTGTATGTGAGTGTGTACATGAGTGTGTACTTGAGTGTGTACATGAGTGTGTACATGAGTGTGTACTTGAGTGTGTACATGAGTGTGTACATGAGTGTGTATGTGAGTCTGTATGTGAGTGTGTACATGAGTGTGTATGTGAGTGTGTACATGAGTGTGTACATGAGTGTGTACATGAGTGTGTATGTGAGTGTGTACATGAGTGTGTACATGAGTGTGTACTTGAGTCTGTATGTGAGTGTGTACATGAGTGTGTACATGAGTGTGTACATGAGTTTGTACATGAGTGTGTACATGAGTGTGTATATGTTGTGTTTTCTGAGTGTGTACATGAGTGTTTACATGAGTGTGTATGTGAGTGTGTACAGGAGTCTGTATGTGAGTGTGTACATGAGTGTGTACATGAGTGTGTATGTGAGTGTGTACAGGAGTCTGTACGTGAGTGTGTACATGAGTGTGTACTTGAGTGTGTACTTGAGTGTGTACATGAGTGTGTACATGAATGTGTACATGAGTGTGTACTTGAGTGTGTACTTGAGTGTGTACATGAGTGTGTACATGAGTGTGTACATGAGTGTGTACTTGAGTGTGTATGTGAGTGTGTACTTGAGTGTGTACATGAGTGTGTACATGAGTGTGTACTTGAGTGTGTACATGAGTGTGTACATGAGTGTGTACTTGAGTGTGTACATGAGTGTGTACATGAGTGTGTACATGAGTGTGTACATGAGTGTTTACTTGAGTGTGTACATGAGTGTGTACATGAGTGTGTACATGAGTGTGTACTTGAGTGTGTACATGAGTGTGTACATGAGTGTTTACTTGAGTGTGTACTTGAGTGTGTACATGAGTGTGTACATGAGTGTGTACATGAGTGTGTACTTGAGTGTGTACATGAGTGTGTACATGAGTGTGTACATGAGTGTGTACATGAGTGTTTACTTGAGTGTGTACATGAGTGTGTACATGAGTGTGTACATGAGTGTGTACATGAGTGTGTACATGAGTGTGTACATGAGTGTTTACTTGAGTGTGTACATGAGTGTGTACATGAGTGTGTACATGAGTGTGTACTTGAGTGTGTACATGAGTGTGTACATGAGTGTGTACTTGAGTGTGTACATGAGTGTGTATGTGAGTGTGTATATGTTGTGTTTTCTGAGTGTTTACATGAGTGTGTATGTGAGTGTGTATATGTTGTGTTTTCTGAGTGTTTACTTGAGTGTGTACATGAGTGTGTACATGAGTGTGTACATGAGTTTGTACTTGAGTGTGTACATGAGTGTGTACATGAGTGTGTACATGAGTGTGTACAGGAGTGTGTATGTGAGTGTGTACATGAGTGTGTACATGAGTGTGTACATGAGTGTGTACATGAGTGTGTACATGAGTGTGTACATGAGTGTGTACATGAGTGTGTACAGGAGTGTGTACATGAGTGTGTACATGAGTGTGTACATGAGTGTGTACATGAGTGTGTACTTGAGTGTGTACATGAGTGTGTACATGAGTGTGTACATGAGTGTGTACATGAGTTTGTACTTGAGTGTGTACATGAGTGTGTACATGAGTGTGTACATGAGTGTGTACATGAGTGTGTACTTGAGTGTGTACATGAGTGTGTACATGAGTGTGTACATGAGTGTGTACATGAGTGTGTACATGAGTTTGTACTTGAGTGTGTACATGAGTGTGTACATGAGTGTGTACATGAGTGTGTACATGAGTGTGTACTTGAGTTTGTACATGAGTGTGTACTTGAGTGTGTACATGAGTGTGTACATGAGTGTGTACTTGAGTGTGTACATGAGTGTGTACATGAGTGTGTACTTGAGTGTGTACATGAGTGTGTACATGAGTGTGTACATGAGTGTGTACATGAGTGTGTACATGAGTGTGTACATGAGTGTGTACATGAGTTTGTACTTGAGTGTGTACATGAGTGTGTACATGAGTGTGTACATGAGTGTGTACATGAGTGTGTACTTGAGTTTGTACATGAGTGTGTACTTGAGTGTGTACATGAGTGTGTACATGAGTGTGTACTTGAGTGTGTACATGAGTGTGTACATGAGTGTGTACATGAGTGTGTACTTGAGTGTGTATATGTTGTGTTTTCTGAGTGTTTACATCAGTGTGATTATTGACACTATTATTTGTGTATTTTTTGGGTTAAAGTGTGTTTTTATATTATTTATTAACCTTGTGTTTTTATATTATTTATTAACCTTGTGTTTTTATATTCCCGGTGAGGGATGATTCTGAGGAGGTTCTTTTGGGTCCATGTAGGAACTTCTCTGCTGTGGAGACGGATCGTCTTCACGTGACTCCAGGGGCTCAGACAGAACTTAAACTTTCTGCGGCGGGTCTGACGCTCAGAACCGTCTGTAGAAATGCTGTTACACTGTAAACAAACAGAACCCCGGTGGAGTTTGGTCCGGACCACTGAATGTTAGGTCCTCAGTCAGGAATATCCCACAATGCACTATTTTCTGTTTAAGAATCAAGAATGCAGCCTTCATAGGCGGAACCCTGAATATTTACCAGCACAGCCGGTCCATCAGAACATACGGGTTTCCTTTTCATCCTTGTCTCAACGCGCGGCCTGGTCAAGAGAAGAAAAAGACGCCGGCCTCCCTCCCAGCTCCCGCCGGACGAGGCGCCACTTAGAGAGTTAATTTCATTACCTTGACGGGAGGCGATGAAAGAAACCAGAGTGTGAGATAAAAGCGATCCAGTTCAAACAGCGCCGCCTCACTGACCTCAAGCATCCTCCTGTATTTCAATTTGCTGCGTCTGGCGCTGTTCCTCGCTCGGCGGTTTAAAGGCAGGTTTTTATGATGCAAATGTAAGCAGGAGGAATAAATCTCTCATGGCCTCCCTGATGCAGGAGATGTGTGCGCCTCCTCTCTCTCCCCTCTCTCCTCCTCCTCTTCCTCCTTCGCAGCGTCGCGCTGTACTCGCCCCCAGGCCACATGAAAAATTAGTCAGTCCCAGGTGAGGCTGGGGGGGTCAGACAGGAGAGAGAGAGAAGGAGGGAGAGAGAGAAGGAGAGAAGGAGAGAAGGAGAAGGAGAGAGAGAGGGAGACCCCGAAAAGTACCGCATTGACTTTCCTCCACAACTTCTAGGTCACTTTAGTCTGAGATGACGACACTCTGCGTCACCTCACCTCACCCACACCGGTTATAACACACGGTCCACTGTCAGGGATTAGAGCGAGGACATGAACTCTGACCTCTCCGACCTCTGAACATGAGGAGAGGGCGTGATGTCTCACCGTTTCTCCTCTTTTGCTACAGATAGCAGTTATTTTTAAGATCAGTCAGAGTTCCTCCACAGAGCGGCGCTTACAGATCAAAGATGGGGGGATGTCGTGGAGCAGCATGAAGAATGTTTACAGAACAACAACTTCAAACGCAGAAGGAAGTAGAAGTCAACTGAAGGTCATTCCTGCAGGAAGGTCATGTCTTATTCACGTTACGTTTACTCTGGGAGATGAGTGACAGCTCACCAAATGAATTATGCACTTACCTCGAATATTTATTTCTCTTTTTTATTTGTGCCTTGATTGAAGCAGGAAATCTTCTTGATTAAAAGTGTCTTAAACAGAGATCACTGACAGATGGTAGCCACACCCACATTTAAAAAAAGCCACAAATAGAAGATGGTGAACAAAAGCTCCAGGGTAAAGTTTGTAGTTTGATGACACCTGTGAAATCATCACTTCATTCGCATTCATTTAATTTTAGATCCTTTTCTAGATTCTTTGATCTTTGGAAAAAACGCAGTTCCTTGATTTGCCGCCACTTTGAAGTCATGAATATTATTGGATTTCTGTGAGTTTCATCATTTGTTGGAAAATTGTAATGAAACAACATTTAAGACAGAAGTCATATATTTCTAGATTTTTCAATATGCAAGAGTAATATATTTAATCTTAAATAGTAACAATCTGGTAAATGAATATTTACTGAATATAATGAGCATTAACATCACAGATCCTTCCTGTTAGTGTGATAACTCCAAAACTATTCCATGGATCATGTTCAGTGTCATGCCCACACAGACCTCAGTGTGAGGAAGAAGTGGATCGATTTGGGTAAAGGTGGGCTGGTATATTTCTGACTTTATCTCCAAATGTTTTCGGCGTTAAATTCTCAACCGTTGGTCCGATTAACTGCACATTTAAAGCATTTGATTCGACTCGAGGAGAACTGTCTCCTAAATATTCATATTTACTCCAATAGTTCATATTTCACTCACAAGGGGGAGTTTTTTTTATAAAATAATACCGTAGACATTAGTTTGAAGAGTTTCATCAGAGGGATGACTGTACAACGCAGGGGATATGGGACTTTTCGGGGACATACCCTTGATGTCGGGTACGAGAGAGTAGAAGTTTTGTTTTCTTGACGTTGTGACCAGCTCTTTTGACCTATGAGCTGCTGCCGCCGTTTTCACGCCTCCGCCTGAAGGGGGCGTATCGAGTTTCGGTCCTCGTCTCAACTAAAAACCGCCCGACAGAATTCAGTGAAATGTCCCACCTGCTTTTTTTTACCGTCTGCATCTCCAAACTTTTGGACTTTCTTGTTCTTGAAGTTTCCTCACGTCCATCTGTGATGCTGGGGGCTTCTGTGTGACAGCCGCGAGTTCAACTTCCTGCTTCCTCTGTCTTTATGTCTGACACACCTTTAAAGGTCCTTTAAATCTGTTTGACCCAAAGGATTCACACTTTCAAACTGACAAGTCCAAACGAGTCGGACATGAAAGAACTTTTAACAGGTAGACTTATTTTATAAACTTTAATCCCTTAACTTCAGTCGGCCAGCTGCTGAAGGTTTCTGGACCAGGAGTGTGGATTTCACTGGGATACGTTTATTGGATATTTGTCTGAGCTGAGGACACACCCTAAAAGAATTGAACTGGTTCCGTCTGATATCATCTTAACCAGAGCAGCCATTCATTAACTTTACAGGATAAAGAACTCATTTAGTTATTTTAACTCCAGCGACGTGAAAGTTTC
>JBBDHG010000145.1:552500-602500 GCA_037951165.1 Lophius americanus | reverse complement strand
AGGTTACTCACACAATTTAACAGATTACTCACACATAGTAACAGATTACTCACACAATGTAACAGATTACTCACACATAGTAACAGATTACTCACACATATTAACATATTACTCCCACATAGTAACAGATTACTCACACATAGTAACAGATTACTCACACATATTAACATATTACTCCCACATAGTAACAGATTACTCACACATAGTGACAGATTACTCACACATAGTAACAGATTACTCATAAATAGTAACATATTACTCACACATAGTAACTTATTACTCACACATAGTAACAAATTACTCATGCATAGTAACAGATTACACACACATAGTAATAGATTACTCACACATAGTAACAGATTACTCTAATGTAGTAACATATCACTCACACATAGTAACATATTACTCACACATAGTAACAGATTACTCACACATAGTAACAGATTACTCACACATAGTAACAGATTACTCTAATGTAGTAACATATCACTCACACATAGTAACATATTACTCACACATAGTAACAGATTTCTCACACATAGTAACAGATTACTCACACATAGTAACAGATTACTCATAAATAGTAACATATTACTCACACATAGTAACTTATTACTCACACATAGTAACAAATTACTCATACATAGTAACAGATTACACACACATAGTAATAGATTACTCACACATAGTAACAGATTACTCTAATGTAGTAACATATTACTCACACATAGTAACATATTACTCACACATAGTGACTTATTAGTCACACGTGGTAACAGATTACTCACATGTGTTAACAGATTACTCAGACATAGTAACAAATTACTCACGCATAGTAACATATTACTCACACATAGTAACAGATTACTCACACATAGTAAGAGATTACTCACATATAGTTACAGATTACCCACATATAATGGTGTGTAAAATCTAACTGGTACGGTGAATATATTATTTATTATTAGGTCCGACCTGTCCCGAGACATGAAGGTGATGCTGAGACACCTGATGGTGGTGGAGATGTCTGAAGTTTATTTTGGGGATGTTATTCAGGCCAAGCATCACTTACAATAACCGGCCTGCAGGTTAACGCTGTTGTGGACTCGCCTCGGTTCCAGTCTGCTCTGAATGCAGAAACTTTATCTTATGACTTACAGACGGTTGTTGTTTTCATCTGAAGTGACAACTTGACTTCAGCAGGTGATGAAGACTGATGCCTCTGTGAGTGTGAGTATGCAGCACCGAGAGGCAGTAAGAACATTAGTGTATTACAGCCCAAGTATTCGGAAATTGTCTTTTTTGTTTTTTTGTTGACTCATATTGCAGTCCGGTACCGGTCCACAGCCCAGCGGACTAATGCTGTGTGTCGGGATGGAAAAAAATAATAGTATATGCATCAAACAGCCCATTTGAGTTGTAATTCATTAAATAACCTAGAATTGGATGCATTTGGTGCCCACTGTGGGTGAGATGAAGTAAAACCTTTGTTTGTTTGTGTGTGTGTGTGTGTGTGTGTTTGTTTGTTTGTTTGTTTGTTTGTTTTTGTTTGTTTGTTTGTTTGTTTGTTTGTGTGTGTGTTTGTTTGTTTGTTTTTGTTTGAAAAGATTTCAGAAAAGGTCATGGACAGATTTGCATGAAATGTTACCCAGAGGCAGGTTTGTCCTAGAGATGATTTGATTTGACTGAATCATGATCTCATGATATGATGTCATAGTGATGTGTTCATAACCGATGACAGACAGGACACCAGAAGAACCCATGACCTGTGGGACGACCTGATATTCATTAAATCTAGAGAAATATTATTCATGAAATGCTTCGGTAGTTAGAAGATAATGAATAAATGGATCTGATGGATCCTGGTCTTAATAATGTCTGTGTTTGAAGTTCTTTCTAGATCAGGACTTATTTTCTCTTCATATGTTTGTGTGCCTCCAGCTGTCTCTGCTGTCGGACTTCGGTTTTGGAGGAGTTTTGCTTTACATAGACCCGTGTGACGCTCCACCAGGACGCCACGCCCGGCATCAAGCCTTCAGGGTGACCCTCAACCCCGGAGGAAACCCTGCCGGTGGTGAGTCCATGTCCATGTTTCATCTCCACACTGAGGCAGGTGACCACAATGAAAGGGTTTCCACTGATCCTCCATAAACCTTCTTGAGGAATCCAGCAGCATGTTTGGGAGGGAGGAGAAGAGAAGCTGGACTCTGGTGGTCTTGTTCTCTGATGGGACGGTGGAGCGTGAGAGGGTCCGGGGGTTTAGTGCAGCATCAGCAGTAATGCTGGTGTCGTTTGGGACCACAACAGTGAACAAGATCTAAGCTGTGAGGAAAAGCTTTTCGTGGGGGGACAGGAGAGAACGAATGAATGAATGAATGAATGAATGAATGAATGAATGAATGAATGGATGAATGAATGACTGAATGGATGAATGGATGAATGGATGGATGGCTGGATTAAATATCTGCAGACAGGATTGCCAGAAACCGATGAAGATGCTGAAACTCTCGTTATGGGAGTAAATGTTGGTTGGAACTCTCAGACTGTTGGTTTATCACTCAGAACCTGATTCTGTATCAGCTACAGGAAATGTTAATGGTTATACGTTTTATTCAAATGTCATCAAAAGCATTTATTTGTATTTCACAGACATGTTCTGTGAACCTTCAGTCTTTTTAAGATTGAGGATTGTTTCCCTGTTTTGGGTCTTTGATTTGGACCCTGGCGCTGAGCCAGGAATCACTGGAGACTTTAAACATCATGACATCATGGTTTCTAAAAATGTGTGAAGATATTACCATTTAACCCAAACATGATGTTTAGACGTTGTCTATCCACTCCTCTGATGGTGAGGGTTTTTACGTCCACAGAACATCTGTACAGAGTCTCAGTAAAACGCTGCTGCTGCTGAAGTTCACTTAAAAAAGTCCTTCAGTCGGTTTCTGTTAGTTTTATTTTATTCCAACTCGGTAAATATAAACGACAAAGCGACACTCCTGACCACGTATTGCTTTTGTAAAAAACAGAAAACGCTCTCAACTCATGAACCGCCCCCCCCCTTGGCTCAACTGAGGTACTACTTGGAAATCACACTTTACCTGTATGACCTATATAGAGCACAGGTAAAGTGCGATTTCCAGGTGTTTCCAACTACTTATTTACTTGAAAATAAGTAGTTGATGAATCGTACTTATTTTCACAGGAACAATAATTATCCATGCATGAATAAAACGGGTAATAAGCAGTAAAATGAACAGACATAAAGGTTGTGTCTTTGTTTTAAAGTCACTATTCTTGTACAACATCCTCCTGAACAACTTTAAAACATAACCAGGTAATTAATTAAAAGAAGAAAGGAAGCCAAATATGAAGAATATTCTAAATGTATGTTTGTAAATACAAAACTGTGTGGCAGAAATGTGGAAAATAGCTTCTACCTTCTTCTCTAAGTCTCTGTGAGAATGAATTAAGAAAGACATTTAATAAAGAACTCACACACTCACATACATACACACACAAACAAGAACCATCGGATGTGACAGAGGAAGAGGAGTTGGTGGTCTCTGCATACACTGTAAAAAAAAACTATGAATGGAAAGTTTTTTAATGAACTTCAAGAAGTTAATCCTAAAAAGAACTCAAATGAAATCATGTATTTTTGGGTCCGAAGTATTCATTTAAGTCGAAAGTACCTCACGTAATTGTGTCGCTTGTGTAGATATATTTAAGGTGGAGGTCGTTTTAAATACTTGTTGCTACCCTCTTTAGAAAAAGATTATTTAGCTGAAGAAGTAAGAGCGTTTTCTCAAACATAAATAAACATTTAATCATTCTAACTCCCTTATGACTAACATTTGGAAAACCTTTATACACACATGTAAGTATAAAAACTGTGTTCCAGAAAGAACTAGTAACTTCAGCTGCCAAGACAAATATAGTGTAAAAGTATAACGTTTTCCTCTGCGCTGCAGTGGAGTTGAAGAAAAGCAACGTTAAACAGCTTCTACTTCCTGTAGAACAGGAAGTAGAAGCGGATGATCCTCAGTCACAGTTTCCCATTGAAGAAATCTGTTTGTAAAGTGACCTAGTAGCAGCATTAATATTCTAAAGGGTAATGGGCCACGGATGGAGCCCTGAGGAACACCACGGGTCACAGAGGCGGCTGAGGAGGAGGCGTAAACCAGGTCTGAAGAGAAAGCCCTGTTATATAAGTAGGGTGTTATAAATCCTCTGAGGACTCACTGAACAGAATTATGAAACTTAATACAACAAAGATGTCTGTAGCTTTCTCTTTATCCCTCGTTATGAGATACAGCGCCATGGGTTCTTTAACGTAAACCCACTTCTTCCTCACACTCCTGTTATATTTTAACCTTGAATAATGTTATAGAACTTGTGCTAACTTGAAATATTTTAATGTAATGAAGTACCTTTAACCAGGTTGATTGTCGGACTGTAAGCGTTTCTATTTAGGATCTATTTCTGGACATGAAAAGGCTTTTATAAACAGAAGGTATTTATTAAACATACTGTAGAATAAACTGGAACATTCACCCTTTAGAGTGCTTTTAAGGCATTACTATTTTGTATGTAACAAAAATATAGGCACTAGCCCTTTAAACCTGACTCACTTTTCAACACCCTTTAACTCACAAACTTATGGTGAATATCACTCTTTTGTTCCAAACTACTAGGGAACCTTTAACTTCACTGTTTTGTCCCTTAATAAACCTTTATAAACAGTTTTTATACATCAACAACAACAAAATTCAAATCCACAAGAGTTAAACAATAATCCTGATTAAGCTTTTACTCTGGAGGCCCACTCAGGAAAAAAAACTGCAAAACTGCAAATTAATCATTTTTTCTGTCCATGTTTGTCTCGGTGAGGAGATTGCAGGAGACGTCTCCACCAGAACCAGAGTTTGATCTCGCCGTTTACTCTACAAGGTCAAAAAAAAAGACTCTGTTTCTCATCCTCGTTTTGGAATCAATCAACAAGGAAACTTTCTCTCTGGCCTGAGCATCCTGGGGTCACGACCTTTAGCACTGTCATGGCTGACAACTAAATATATATATATATATATATTTATATATACATTGAATATATTGAAATTAGTTTTGTACGCTAGACTAAAGGGATCAGTATTTTGTTCACAGTTTTGCATCCTGCAATAAGTACGATCGGTACCAGGTCCACTTCTTCTTGTGACCAGCACCAGTCGAATCGGTTGATGTTCAAAATATAAGTCCCTTTAAACTTGATTCTGCCCTTTAGCAATGATTCAGGTCCAGAGAATTCAAACCCGTCAATAATTCTTCTCTGTCACCATTACCTGTTTCTCAAACTCTCAGCTGTTAAACCATCAGTTCTTACACACACACACACACACACACACTCACACACACACAGGCACACACACACACAGACACATACACACTCACACACACACGCTCACACATACACACACATACACATACATACACACACAGTCACACACACAGGCACACGCACACACACACTCACACAAACACACACTTACACTTACATACACACACACTCACACACACACACACACACAGGCACACGCACACACACACACACACTCACACAAACACACACTTACACATACATACATACACACACACACACACACACATACACAGGCACACGCACACACACACACACACACACACACACATACATACACACACAAACACAAGTTTGAGTGTTTTGATGTTTGCACTCAGCCCTAATTGAAGAAGAAATAATGAATGCAGATTAAACTTGGTGCCAACAGAGATTTTTCTGTTAGATATAAACCACAAAGAAACTTAAGATACAATCATTTGAGAGGTCGCCCCTCCAGCTGAAGGAAGAAGTGTCTCCATGTCACGTGTGAGACGAACACAGAAACCTACAGGAGTGTTTTAACGCCCTAGAATATAAGATTGTTCCATAATTAGCACTAATTTAAACATATTTCCACTTCTGTATTCCCCATGTTGTCCTCAGGCAGAAGGAGCTTCATCTGCATGTGTGACTCTCCTGGATTTAAACCCCCTCCCTCGATGGGCGACCCCCCGACATCCACTCTTGTCTCCACTTCCTGTTTTTCTGTCCGTCTGGTCAGCAGGGACGCGTCGTTACCGCTGAAGAATCTTTAGTCCTTGTCAGAGTCCCAGAACCTCCGCGGCTAGACCCAGAAGAACCCCAGCAGATGTCTGGACCGCTGTGTGTGTTTGTGCGCGTGTATGTGTGTATATACGTGTGTGAGTCTGTGTGTGTGTATGTGTGCGTGAGTGTGTGTGTGTAGGTGTGCTTGTGTATGTACGTGTGTGTGTGAGTCTGTGTGTGTTTATGTATGTGTGTGTGTGTGACTGTGCCTGTATGTAGTTGTTTATAGGTGTGTGTGTGTGTCTGTGTAGTTGTGTGTGTGCGCGTGTAGGTGTGTGTGTCTGTGTGTGTCTGTGTAGTTGTGTGTGTTCGTGTGTAGGTGTGTGAGTGTGCATGTGTGTGTGTAGGTGTGTTTGTGTGTAGGTGTAGGTGTGTGTAGGTGTGTGTGTGTATCTATGTGTGTGTGAGTCTGTAAGCGTGTGTATGCGTGTGTGTGTAAGTGTGTGTGTGTGTATGTATGTATGTGTGTAGGTGTGTGTGTGTGTATGTGTGTAGATGTGTGTGTTTACGTGTATGTGTGTACGTGTGCGCGTGTATACGTGTATGTGTAGGTGTGTTTGTGTCTGTGTGTATGTATTTGTGTGTGTATGTATGTATGTGTATGTGTATTTGTGTAGATGTATGTATGTACACATACACGTACACACACATACACAAACGTGTATGTGTGTGTACGTGTATGTGTAGGTGTGTTTGTGTCTGTGTGTATGTATGTGTGTGTGTATGCGTGTAGCTGTCTGCGTGTGTGTGTATGTGTGCGTGTGTGTGTGTGTATGTGTGTTTGTGTATGTATGTGTGTATGTGTATTTGTGTAGATGTGTGTGTTTGTGTGGGTGTGTACGTGTATGTGTAGGTGTGTTTGTGTCTGTGTGTATGTATGTGTGTGTGTATACGTGTAGCTGTCTGCGTGTGTGTGCGTGTGTGTGTGTTTGTGTATGTATGTGTGTGTGTGTATGTATGTATGTGTGCAGGTGTGTGTGTGTGTATGTGTGTAGATGTGTGTGTTTACGTGTATGTGTGTACGTGTGTGCGTGTATACGTGTATGTGTAGGTGTGTTTGTGTCTGTCTGTATGTATGTGTGTGTGTATGCGTGTAGCTGTCTGCGTGTGTGTGTATGTGTGCGTGTGTGTGTGTGTATGTGTGTTTGTGTAGATGTGTGTATGTACACATACACGTACACACACATACATACACGTGTATGTGTGTGTACGTGTATGTGTAGGTGTGTTTGTGTCTGTGTGTATGTATGTGTGTGTGTATGCGTGTAGCTGTCTGCGTGTGTGTGCGTGTGTGTGTGTTTGTGTATGTATGTGTGTGTGTAGGTGTGTGTATGTGTATTCATGTAGATGTGTGTGTTTATGTGTATGTGTGTACGTGTGTGTGTACGTGCATGTGTAGGTGTTTTTGTGTCTGTGTGTGTGTATGCGTGTAGCTGTGTGTGTGGCTAGGTGTGTTTTTTAGTCTATGTCTATGTGTGCGTGTGTTTGTAGGTGTGTGTGTGTGGGTGTGTGTGTGTGTGTGTGTGTGTGTTTGTGTGTGTGTATGTGTATGTGTAGGTGTGTGTGTGTGTGTGTGTGTGTGTGTGTGTGTGTGTGTGTGTGTGTGTATGTGTAGGTGTGTGTGTGTGTGTGTGTGTGTGTGTGTGTGTGTGTGTGTGTGTGTGTGTAGGTGTGTGTGTAGGTGTGTGTGTGTGTGTGTTAGGTAGTAGAGAGAGAGACAGATGTTTGCTGTCTCTCTCTCTCACCCATCACTCTGCTCTCAGGTCCCTGGTGTTAATTCTGCTCCAAGAAGAGGAGATGAGGAAGGACACCTCGTTACTCATATCAGCCCATCTTTATTCAGCTGTCAGAGACGACATCTTTCTTTTATGGCTTCAGAATATTTAGTGAAATGAATAATAAGAAGAGATGTCTTAAGCTCTTCTAAACGTCCAGCCTTTAAATTACCATCAATCTCTGCAGCGATGAAGTCCTTCCTCTTCTTCCATCCTATGAAGGTTTCTTTTCTCATCCTTTCATTCAAAACAGACATTTTCTGACGGGGAGACTAACAACTTACCCTAAATATTTATGAGAAAAAAATCAGTCATGCATACATCCTGAAATAACTCTTTATAATTTGTTTTAAAAATGGCGATATAAACTCACATGATAAAATAGTAAATAATAATAAATTTTTACCTTCAGTATTTTTATTATTATTTTTTTCATGAACTTTGTTGACTTGATCTATTTTTTCTCGTATGCATTGGTCTGACCTGCCAGAGACGGTTACGTCACACTGATAGTTCTTCAATGGAAAGACGCTTCATCCCTGTGACACCTGCTCATGCTCAGCTCTGGTTTCAACCACCTGGATGTTCTCCAGAGTAAAGGCTGTCAATCATAATACAGGGACACGCCCCTTCAGTCATCAAAGCTTGAATTTTAACATCAACTATATCCATTCATTACATCCCCAAAAAGTAAGGGATCATTTTCAACATTTGTACCCCATAATAATAATAACAAAAACAATGATAATAATAATAATAATAATAATAATAATAATAATAATAATAATACATTTAATTTATAATGCACTTTACTAATAACAATAACAATAACAATAACAATAATAATGATGATAATAATATTAATAATAATAATAATAATAATAATAATAATAACTATAATAATAATAATAATAATAATAATAATAATAATAACAATAACTATAACAATAATAATAATAATGATAATAATAATAATAATAATAATAATAATAATAATAATAACATGTGTCACAGTTCACGTGAAAATTACTGGCAGGCCGGGTGACACACGGATGTGACAGTCACAGAGGCAAAAACCCAATGGTAGGAGAAGTTCAGTGAGGCCATGGAAGAGTTGAGGGCCGATTCTTACCCTGAGGTTGGTGACTGATGAAGTAGGATTGAAGTAGGATTGAAACCAGTTTAGGGCGGTGGCAGTGAGTCCAGTGGTATGATGTAGGCGGTGTAGGAGTATTCCAGGGTCAACTGTGTCGAAGGCAGCAGATAAATCAAGGTGAATCAGGAGGGAAGGTGAACCAGCATCTGCTGCCATCCGTAGGTCATTTGTGACTCTAAGCAGATGTTTCTGTGCTGTGGGCGGAGCCAAAACCAGACTGAAAGGTTTCAAAGAGGTTGTTGAATTTGAGGTGGTCCTGGAGGTGGGCAGCAACTACTTTTTCCAGAACTTTGGAGATGAATGGGAGTTTGGAATTGGGCCTGTAATTTGCAAAAACTTCTGGATGGAGAGTAGGTTTTTTGAGGAGTGGTCTGATTATGGCGGCTTTTAGGGCAGATGGAACATAACCGGTTTATTAGGATGGTGATCAGGGGACTGATGGAAGAGATGTTAGTTTTCACTAGGGCCGTAGGAAAGGGGTGGAGGGCACAGGTGGAGGGCTTCATGGTCCTGATGATAACCTCAACCTCCTGCTGTGAGATTTCTGGGAAACACCTTAGAGGCTGGGAGATCTCAAACTGTGAGTAAGCAGACTGGATAGGTAGAGAGGAGGAACCAGAAAGGACAGAATGGATTGAGTCAATATTTGACTGGAAGAAGACCATGAAATTATTACAGTGCTCTTCTGTAATTTCTGTAAGTGGGAGAGTTTGTGGTTTAAGAAGATGATTGATAGAGGAAAACAGCTGCTTAGAATTTCCAGGACTAGTTTTGAGGATGTTGGAGTAGAACAGTGACCGATCCTCTCTAAGCGACTTTGAGTAGACCTTTTGGTGTTCCTTAAAGGCTAGCTTGTGGACAGTAAGACCGGAAGCCTTGTAACGCCGCTCAAGGACACGCCCAGCTGCCTTCATTTCCCGTAGCTCGCTGGTGAACCAGGGGGCTGAGCGGGAGAAGGTGACTGTTCTAGATTTTACAGGGGCGTGACGATCCAGGATGCTACTCAGGGATTTATTGTAGAAATCTACTGAGTCATTGGCTGATACAAAGTTGCTAGAAAGAAGATGCTGGAGGTCGACTCTCATGGTTTCTGGGTTGATGTTTTTCACATTCCTGAAGTAGATTTGACGTTTGGGTTTAGTGAGGGATGACACAAGTGACATCTCCATGGAGACGGTCTTGTGGTCGGACAAACCCAGATCGTACACAAGAAGATTGCTGAGAGGAGCAGAGTCAGTGACTACTAGATCCAGAGTGTGTCACATGGTGTGGGTGGGGACATCCACGAGTTACCTGAGATTAAAACAATCCAGTAGTTGGAGAAATTCGGAAGCAAAACGACATGCAGGGGAGTCGACATGAATGTTCATGTTCATATATATATATGTATGTATATATACATACATATATATACATATACATATATATACATATATATATATGTATATGTATATATGTATATATATATATATATATAGCTTCATTTGAAGCTTCCGAGCTTCAAATCGGACTTGTCTCTCCGCGGCGCCGACACGTCCTTCATCCGTCAGACGGAGAAATGAGTCGTGAGTGCTCCCCAGTGGAGAGGCTGCGGGTGGAGGAGTTCACTAGAGCTCGCTTCGCTCGACTTTCCCCACCTCTGTCTGAACTTTGTTGTCTTCCTCTCCCCTCCTCATCCTACTCATCCTCCTCCTCCTCCTCCTCCTCCTCCTCTTCCCTCTGGTTGTTACTATGAGTGTATCACTGCTGATCTTTCGTCCGTCGCCCGCGGAGACAGCCGCCGTCTGTATTGTGATGAAGACGCATGGGCGCGTAGGGGGGCCCGTGTAGCGCTGATGAAGAACTGATTGACTGTTTACAGTAATAAACAGGAAGTTGGCTTGTATTTGTGTGTGTGTTTTCCACGTGTTCATGAAATAGGTGTGAACGTCACACCGACGCGACGGGAGAGAATCTCAAGTCACCTACAAACACACAAACATACACACACACATACACACACACAAACACACACATACACACACACATACACACACATACACAAACAGACATACATACACAAACACAATCACACACATACACACATGTAAACATATACACAAACACACACACAAACACACACACACACACATACACACAAACACATACACACAAACATACACACACACATACACAAAAAACACACACAAACATACACACACATTCACACACAAACACACACACATACACAAACAAAAACACACACACACACACATACACACACACAAACAGACATACATACACAAACACAATCACACACATACACACATGTAAACATATACACAAAAACACACACAAACACACACACACACACATACACAAACAAACATACACACACACACACACACATACACAAACATACACAAACAAACATACACATACACACACATACACACACATACACACACAAACACACACAAACAAACATACACATACACATACACACACACACACACACACACACACACATACACACACAATGACAATGTCAGCTGGATGTAGTTGAACCTCTCAGATCTCTGCTGGCTGATCACCTGCAGCCTGACTGACATCTACTTGATGGTTTGATGCGTTGCCGTAAAAGAAAAGACGGGTCCAAACGTTTCTCTGCCTGACCCGCTTTCCAAAGCAATGAACAAATGCATGAATGAGTGGCGGTACCGTGAAAGTCCAAGTAGAATTAATGTTTGATTGCAGCTTCATTAGTGGAGCAGATGCTGATTTTGGACATGTCTCCCTCCATCATGACAGAATGGTGCATTCTGGGTGAAAGCCCTGCATGGTTCCGGACTCGTGAGAGCAGAACATCTGGGACGACGATGCGGTTATTCCTTTGCGGAGAATAACATCATTTTGTCATGGGTCATTTTACTTCCTGGCGCCGGTATCGAGGCTATTTCCTCTCTCTGTTTCTGAAACGTGGCGTTGAAGTGCGAGCGTTGTCACGCCCCCCGCTGTGATTAACAAATGACAACCGCTGGTCAGCGCCGTGTTATTACTGAATCCAGGCTTTTTGATGTCGGAACACAACGTGGGTTTGGGTGGGATTGCAGACAGTAATTGTGCCCACCTCTCACTCGCAGCACGTCTTTCCCTCTGATGTCGCCCGGCAGAGAATATTATTCAAACCGTTTACCCGTGGCAAACTGTTTGGCAGGTGGATATTTTCATGGGGTCTCCTGGGTTATCTAGAATCCTCTGCTAGATTAAAAGGAAGCCAATGAATGGAACATGTACTCATTAGCATATTCATATCGCTACCAGGCTGAAAGACGTCTCTGTCCTCCCTTCAAACGGACAATCATCGCCGTGGTGGTGTGAATAGAGGAGCGGAGAAATGGAGAACATCCTCCTTTGTTGTCCTCTCTTAGATGTTAGAATGTGTGATTGGACTTTGTGTGGCATTATTTCCTCTGCTGACAGGAAACAGAGGAGGCGTCTCTGTTTTCACCTAATGTTCTTCTCTGTCCGTCATTTTCACTGGAAACTTTCCTCTGTCCTTTCCCCAAAGTTCTGTTGGGGATTTACTCAGTGAATGCGAGGATGTTTATGACACCATAATATTACAACCCCTGACAGATGAAGTCAACAACAGTCATTATCTTGTTGCCATGGTACCTGGATATTAAACAACAGCCACAAATAAGGACTGTTTTTATATTCGATTCATCATCGGATAATTGTTGTGTCCTTGTTAAATAAAGGTCAAGTCTTCATCGTCTACAGAGCCCACCGGTCTCATCTTCAAACGCTCCAGCATTACCGACGATATCCACGCCAGAACCGGTCCGCTTTGAAAATCATACTTGTCACGCGGTGTCGGAGGCGGTGTCCGATGACGTCACCGACTAATCGACTATTAAATTCGTTGACAACTATTTTCATAACTGATTATTGACGATTATGTCGATTATTCGTTTTAGCAACAATTCAAACAGGAACCCTGATTCATTAGTAACAGGAAGTAGATCGAGGGCGGCACGCTGGCGCAGTGGTTACACTGCTGCCTCACAGCGAGAAGGTACCGGGTTCAACTCCACCTCTGCCAGCCTTCATGGGTGGAGTTAGCCTGTTCTCCCTGTGTCTGCTTGGATTCTCTCCAGGATCTCCATCTTCCTCCCTACAACATGTGATGTAAGTGAATTGGAGACAGCTGGTTGGTTGGTTGGGTGTCACTGTGATGAAGATGTGACTCGTCCTGGTTGGACCTCACGCTTGCTCAATGTCAGCTGGGATAGTGAACTAATCATTTCATTTCATCTGAACTAATGAAATGAAATGAAGAAACCACAGTGGATAGTGAAACATCGGAACTTTCACTTGATTTATGAGCTCAGTAAACTGTTGGCATCACATTTAGAGACAACTTCATTCTTTAGACCGAAATTACGTTGTGATTGACACCTCCAAAAAACAACAACAACATTTAGAGACAGCCTTATCTCCAAACCAAAGCCTTGAAACCGTCGTCCACAAACAATGGTTTACTTCTTAAGGATCCAGTCCGCCGTTTATAATATATAATATATATATATATATAATATATTCATACGTGGTGCTGTTCATCCTGGGGCGGCTAAAAGAACACAAGTCGCTACAGTTCTTTAAAAAGATGAGTCTGGTTCTGCCTGTCGGAGCAGCTGATCACAGCATCACATATTAGTGCCGTGTCTTATTTTCCCTCCAACCACTCCTTAACCTAAACTTAACGTGAAAGAACTACTCACCCCACTGACCTCGACACGATCCCTCCGTTCTACCCACTCATACCGCCTCCTCCTTCCCCGGACTAAGCTCAGCACCATGGGAGATCGGGCCTTCTGTTCTGCTGCCCCTCGTCTGTGGAATGCCCTCCCTGACCATCTGAGGGCTCCACAGACAACTGACACATTTAAAAAAGGACTTAAAACTTTCCTTTTTAGCAGACTCTATAACTGTAATTAACATTAATGCTTTTGGTCATGTTTTTACATAGTTATTATTTTATTTTGTATTGATGCTTTTATCTGCTTTTGCCTTGTAGCACTTTGAGATTTGATCCAAATGTAAAGTGCATTATAAATTAAATGTATTATTATTATTATTATTAACGTCACGTCATGTGACGACGATGATCACCTCGTTCAAGCGTCTCTGTGGTTGATCCACCTGGCAGCGGTGACATCCTGGTCTGCTCGCCGCCATGTTTGTGTTCACTCTGTCATCCTCTTGGTCCACCTCAGAACCAGGAGTCTTTGTTAGAAGTTCTAAAAAGCCAGACTTTTGCAACTGGAGTTACGGAGCGTTCCAGCCGGCACATAGCTGTTTATTGATTATGTCACACCTCGGACCCGATCATCCGTCATGGCCCCCGCGGTCGGGCCAGACAGGAGGAATCTGTCTGCAACAACCAGCTCATATTAAAACCGGGCTACAATCATGTCATCAGAACCAGACACCTCAGATAATAAATCAGGGTCGGGCGTTTGTTGGACGATGCTATGATGTCATGTCCCAGCCCGATGTTTTGGGAGGTGATAAGAATGTGTTTATAAATGTTCTTTACGCCTCAGCGAAACGTTTCAGTTCAGGTAACGTGAATGTTTTCTCGACAAAACAGTCAAATATATAATTCCTGAGGTCCAATCCCGTCCTGGGAATGCTTTTTTATAGAGTGGCCATCCGCCCAGTTTGGCGCCGTAAAGTCCGGATTTGAAACCCCATGTCCGTCCACCGGACGCTCATTTGTCCTCCTTTTGAAATCATGTGACGCAGTCTGTCTGTGTGTCGGTCCGTCTGTGTGTCTGTCTGTCTGTCTGTCTGCGTGTCTGTCTGTCTGTCTGTCTGTCTGTCTGTCTGCCTGTCTGTCTGCCTGTCTGTCTGTCTGTCTGTCTGTTTGTCTACCTGTAGGTCGGCGGTTTTCGCTGCTTCCTCACTGCAATGAAGTTCCGGGGTTTGAATCCACCTCTTTCTGTGTCCATGAATCCATCATGGCGAGAAGAACGAGAGATTCTGGATTGAGCCCAGAAGTACTTCTCAGCCCGATTAAAGTAAGGGTATTCCAGGTGAAGAGAGACCACAGCGCCACACCAGACCTGGTGTCGTTTCACATGAGAACAAACTTCCAGGGGGCTCCCATCAGGAACTAGCTGACAGAGTTTACAGGAGAAACTACTTTCTCCCTTGGTTCTGCTGAGACCCAGACTTTGTTGTAGTCATTAGAGTTAATTGGATGTTTAGTGGGACACGACTGAACCGTTGAGAGAGGGAGCTGTAGCATTAGCACCAGCGCCGGCTGAATTATGCATGGAGGTTAAAGCTTGTGAAAGTTTCTCCTCATGATTTATTAATGTCTGCTCACATTTAGGGATGGGTCAGGTGAGCGGGAGGGAGAGCAAACGGCGCCATGTCCGTAACGGTTATGGTCAACGGTCGTGGCAGAGTTATGCTGAACAGAACCACGTGAAAATCAAAGCTGCCACGAAGATTTTATTCCATCGACTTCCAGCGTTTTTGAAAGAGTCGGTTCTCCCTGAATGTCGGGTTTCCTTCACGGTGAGACAAACTCAGTGTCTGTGGAGAGAAGAGAACCTCAGTGAGGAGTTCTGTTCTGTTCTCCTCATACGACCCGGCTTGAACTCCTTCCGCGTTCCTTGGCCTGCTGGCTAGAGAGGGACTTGGTCCAACACAAGGGAAAGGAGAGGGACGATTCATTCAAACTTAGTCTCCATGTGAGAAACTTATTCTGATTTTATTATCGACAACGAAAGTTGTCTTCTTCATGGAGGAGTTTTATCACAAGAAGCACAAAGATCTAATTTCCCCTGAAGTCTAGACACTGGTGGTGGTGGTGGCTGATGACGCTACAGCGAGTGAAACAGATACTATGAAGACGTTTGTGAGTCTGTAAGAGCTGGTGGAGATGGAGGACAGAGAAGTGGTAGGATAGTGGCATGAATGAAGGAGATAGTCGTATTTAAAAAGACAGCAGAGGTCAAAGGTTAACAATGAAGGTGTGTCACTGAACCTTTGGATAGTTAGAAACCAATAATAGAACTATCAATAATAATCACTAATAATCTAATCTACGTTATGAAACAATGAGTAAATTCTACTGACAGCAATATATTTAATTTTCAAACTGATTAGTAATTTATTGTTAATCAGTTTCTTAAACTGATTCCCTTGTACTTTTTTTTAATAATCATTCATTCTTAGTTTGATGTTTTTGATGTTTCTATGAGGTTTGGTCAGGAGAAAGTTAGCCACGCCCCTTCCTACCTCACAGCCTTTGAGCAGACTGGATGGGTTCTGGTTCTTCCTTCAGCCCGGACGACTCGGGTCCAGATCTTCTGGGGACGCAGGGATGAGCTGCTTTTACTGAGCAGTTGTCGTTTTAGCAGTCCATGTAGGAATGTGCCTCATGGAGTCCTCTGAGAGGTCAAAGGTCAGTGACGTTCTGCTGCTGGTGGGAGTACAGGAGAGTGAATATCTCCGGTAGAAATCATGACGTTCAGCTCAAAACACGAAACCGCATCACAAGCCATCTTTGGTTTTTATTTTCAAAGAGTACTTTTGTTCACATTGTCAACCTTTTAATCTAGATCAACGCTGTCGTCCCCAACATCAGGACTACAGCCCTAAAAAGACTCCACTGCTCTGCGTTGTACAATCAACTCCCCTGATGGTTCTACTCAAATCAAATGTGACGTCATGTCACATATGTGTGTGTTATATGTATGTTTTACATGAAGAGCTCCACAAAATAATGAGTTTAATAAGACAAATCTCCTTCAGAAGAATTTGGACCAAATCGGACCGACGGTTGAGAAATTATCGTCCGATAACTTTTGAGGATGAAGGTCCCCCTAATGTCAGAAATATAAAACCACCTTTATCGATTAAACAACATCATAACGTCTGTTTAATAAAACAGGGATTGTTTACGTAGTTGGTATTGACTCTTTATATTTAATAATACATTTGGAGGTTGTTGGCTATTTCGGCGAGGTGGTCTGCTGACGCGTCCACAAGTCAGCAGAGACGTGTCTTAAAGATCATGGTGAAGACATGAACTGGTGACCACATGAACTGGTGACCACATGAACTGGTGACGACATGAACTGTTGACATCATGAACTGGTGACCACTTGAACTGGTGACCACATGAACTGGTGAAGACATGAACTGGTGACCACTTGAACTGGTGACCACATGAACTGGTGACGACATGAACTGGTGACGTCATGAACTGGTGACCACATGAACTGGTGACCACATGAACTGGTGACCACATGAACTGGTGACCACATGAACTGGTGACGTCATGAACTGGTGACGACATGAACTGTTGACATCATGAACTGGTGAAGACATGAACTGGTGACCACTTGAACTGGTGACCACATGAACTGGTGACGACATGAACTGGTGACGTCATGAACTGGTGACCACATGAACTGGTGACCACATGAACTGGTGACGTCATGAACTGGTGAAGACATGAAGACATCATGAACTGGTGAAGACATGAACTGGTGACCACTTGAACTGGTGACCACATGAACTGGTGACCACATGAACTGGTGACGACATGAACTGGTGACGTCATGAACTGGTGACCACATGAACTGGTGACCACATGAACTGGTGACGTCATGAACTGGTGAAGACATGAAGACATCATGAACTGGTGAAGACATGAACTGGTGACCACTTGAACTGGTGACCACATGAACTGGTGACCACATGAACTGGTGTTAACTCTGTCATATAAGAACTGCAGAGTTGAAGCGAGTCTCCTTGAGGCTCTTTAAGGCAGCCTATCCTCCGTAGCTCGTTGAGGGGGCGTGGCTCTAGAGCTGCGGCGTCTGAGCTGTATCCTGCGGTTCTAATCCTGCTGCGGGTACGCGGTTCCTTCGGCTCGCCGGGATCCACCTCACATCCTCAGACTTTCTGGATTAATCCTTTAATGCCGTCCCAACAGCGAAATCTGCCGCCTGTGTCACGCAGGATCCTATTATCTCCCCTGTACGATCTCACCGCCGCTGCAGACGCCTGACATCACACCGCCAACGCAGACAGCTACATCCTGTTTGACATTCCTGTCACGCGGGCTTTGCTGAACTTTGCCTCGCAGCTTATTTCACGGCCGATCCCTCCTGCATGTCAAGTGTGTGTTTAACCGGCTACAAGACGTCACCTGGCCTCCGTTACACTCCCTCCCGTCTCCGGGAGCGCCGCGCCTCCTCCAGCTCTCGCTGCGACGCCGGCGTGGTCGGGCTCCTCCGTGGGCGTGTGTGCGGCGGTCGGGGAGTCTGGATGTGCAGCCAAGCTTCAAATTGGCTCTCCTCGCCTCACGTGGAGAGGCGCCGTAATAGATATGCAAATACCGCGAGGCTGTCGGTGTTTCTGGGCAGCGCCGTGTCTCGGCACTCGGTCAATACCATTATGGAAATGCTCTGCGGTTCTGGGGTCTCTGTTTGAGCTGGATAACAAGGGGGTCCGATGAGCCTGTTAGCGTGGCGACAGTGACAGAATGAGGCGTCGGTACTGTCACACGCTGGATCGCGGGCAGGAAGTTCTGCCCCTGTTTACCTCAGGAAACACCGCAAACACAATTTTCCTCATTTTCACTCCTCCCCTTTTTTTTTTTACAACCGCCAAGTTTCCGTTTGTCGGGTTTAATGGCTTATCAAAACCAGAATCGGACCTCATCCTGCTTCACGCTGGAATAATTCAGTTTGGTTCTTCCGCCGGCGTCTCGCCTGACGGCGGGGGGCTCGCGGCGCCGACACCCGCCCTGCTGCTCTCAGGTGTAACGGGACAAATTGAGATGTTTCTTATGTGGAGCGAGTTTGTTTAATTTAATCCACATAATTATTTCCATTCTCAGGCGATTCCTCCCCCGGAGAAAGTTTCACTCTGTCACCTCCACGCGTGAAAGAATGAGGTCCAGGGGGAAACAGGAACACCTGTGTCTCCGTGTCTCACTGGGCCCAAGAGAGAAAGAGGGAAAAGATGCTTCAACTAAAAGGGTCTTCAAGAAAAACAAAACTATGTAAACACATGAATACATGAATACATGAATACATGAACACAAGAATACATGAACACATGAACACATGAATACATGAACACAAGAATACATGAATACATGAACACATGAACACATGAATACATGAACACATGAACACAAGAATACATGAATACATGAACACATGAATACATGAAGACGTGAACACATGAACACATGAACACATGAAGACATGAAGACATGAATACATGAATACATGAAGACATGAATACATGAACGCATGAACACATGAATACATGAACACAAGAATACATGAACACATGAATACATGAAGACATGAATACATGAACACATGAATGCATAAACACATGAATACATGAATACATGAATACATGAGGACATGAACACATGAACACATGAATACATGAACACATGAACACAAGAATACATGAACACATGAATACATGAACACAAGAATAAATGAAGACATGAATACATGAACACATGAACGTATGAATACATGAATACATGAACAAAAGAATACATGAACACAAGAATACATGAATACATGAATACATGAACACATGAATACATGAACACATGAAAACAAGAATACATGAACACATGAATACATGAAGACATGAACACATGAATACATGAATACATGAATACATGAAGACATGAACACATGAATACATGAAAACAAGAATACATGAATACATGAGGACATGAACACATGGACACATGAATACATGAACACATGAACACAAGAATACATGAACACATGAATACATGAAGACATGAACACAAGAATACATGAATACATGAATACATGAAGACATGAAGACATGAACACATGAATACATGAAAACAAGAATACATGAATACATGAACACAAGAATACATGAAGACATGAACACATGAATACATGAAAACAAGAATACATGAAGACATGAACTCATAAACACATGAATACATGAACACATAAACACATGAATACATGAACACATGAACACATGAATACATGAAGACGTGAACACATGAACACATGAACACATGAAGACATGAAGACATGAATACATGAATACATGAAGACATGAATACATGAATACATGAAGACATGAAGACATGAACACATGAATACATGAAAACAAGAATACATGAATACATGAGGACATGGACACATGAATACATTAACACATGAATACATGAAGACATGAACACAAGAATACATGAATACATGAATACATGAAGACATGAAGACATGAACACATGAATACATGAAAACAAGAATACATGAATACATGAACACAAGAATACATGAAGACATGAACACATGAATACATGAAAACAAGAATACATGAAGACATGAACTCATAAACACATGAATACATGAACACATAAACACATGAATACATGAACACATGAACACATGAATACATGAAGACGTGAACACATGAACACATGAAGACATGAACACATGAATACATGAATACATGAAGACATGAATACATGAACGCATGAACACATGAATACATGAACACAAGAATACATGAACTCATAAACACATGAATAAATGAACACATGAACACAAGAATACATGAATACATGAACACAAGAATACATGAACGCATGAACACATGAATACATGAACACAAGAATACATGAACACATGAATACATGAACTCATAAACACATGAATACAAGAATACATGAACACAAGAATACATGAATACATGAACACATGAATACATGAACACAAGAATACATGAACACATGAACACATGAATACATGAACACAAGAATACATGAATACATGAACACATGAACGCATGAATACATGAATACATGAATATATGAGGACATGAACACATGAACACATGAATACATGAAGACGTGAACACATGAACACATGAACACATGAAGACATGAAGACATGAATACATGAATACATGAAGACATGAATACATGAACGCATGAACACATGAATACATGAACACAAGAATACATGAACACATGAATACATGAAGACATGAATACATGAACACATGAATGCATAAACACATGAATACATGAATACATGAATACATGAGGACATGAACACATGAACACATGAATACATGAACACATGAACACAAGAATACATGAACACATGAATACATGAACACAAGAATAAATGAAGACATGAATACATGAACACATGAACGTATGAATACATGAATACATGAACAAAAGAATACATGAACACAAGAATACATGAATACATGAATACATGAACACATGAATACATGAACACATGAAAACAAGAATACATGAACACATGAATACATGAAGACATGAACACATGAATACATGAATACATGAATACATGAAGACATGAACACATGAATACATGAAAACAAGAATACATGAATACATGAGGACATGAACACATGGACACATGAATACATGAACACATGAACACAAGAATACATGAACACATGAATACATGAAGACATGAACACAAGAATACATGAATACATGAATACATGAAGACATGAAGACATGAACACATGAATACATGAAAACAAGAATACATGAATACATGAACACAAGAATACATGAAGACATGAACACATGAATACATGAAAACAAGAATACATGAAGACATGAACTCATAAACACATGAATACATGAACACATAAACACATGAATACATGAACACATGAACACATGAATACATGAAGACGTGAACACATGAACACATGAACACATGAAGACATGAAGACATGAATACATGAATACATGAAGACATGAATACATGAACGCATGAACACATGAATACATGAACACAAGAATACATGAACTCATAAACACATGAATAAATGAACACATGAACACAAGAATACATGAATACATGAACACAAGAATACATGAACGCTTGAACACATGAATACATGAACACAAGAATACATGAACACATGAACTCATAAACACATGAACACAAGAATACATGAATATATGAACACATGACAATGATGTATTTGAATTATAATGTCTTATTTTATTATTACTGTTTCATCCACACACATGCACCCACACACACACAATCACACATACACACACTCTACACACACACATACAGGCACGCAGAAACTCATGCATAAACACACACACACACTCCCTCCCACTCACAGACACAAGCACACACACACACACACTCTCACGCACACACACACACACTGACACAAACAAACACACACACACACTTTTTCATACTTGTTTGGTTTTATTAACGTTGTGAAATGAAAAATATACTTTTGATCATTTTAGGAATTTCCTAATAACGCTCTTTTTAATTTAAATAATGACATTAATTGACGATGTAAAAAAGTGTTGTGTATATTTTTTCTTTGACATCTGAAGTTTATTTTTAATTAAGAATGATTTGTTTATTTTTAAGAAGAGGTGTAAATACCTCAAAAGACAAAATTAAACAACAATCCTGTCGTCCATCAATAATTTAAAATAATATATATGTGTTGCTCCAGGAGGCAGAAGAAGATGGATGATCGCATGACCTCTGCCATCTGTAGACTGAGGAACTCATCTACACGGCATATGAACATTTTATACAGAATTATTCAGTCGCCAGGTTCCTGTGGGAAGGAGCTCCATTACAGTTTTGTTTAGAAAAGGAAAGTTGGCCCCGCATAGAATGAGGTGTTTCCACGGAGAGCATGAAGGGATCTTCACAGGAGAACCATCATGGAGAAACAGATGCACCTCTGTGAAGGTTCTCATCTCCTCCACCATCTCACTTTACTGATGATGCACCTGTGAGGAGGACCGACTCCATGTTTGGGTTGTGGGTTGGTCTGGTTCTGGAGCGGCAGAATGAGACGGACAGTGACGTGAGTACAGGAGCAGATGTTCTTGAGATTTTCTGCTCTTCTTCTTCCATCCTTTTAGCAAGTCTGGTTTTCCTTCACTGGATTAAAACAAACAACGTAAACTGGAGTGAATGACAAACAGCATTAAAGCAGATTTACTGACCCGACCGTCAATCTTCTCTGCTGTCGCCCTTTAGGCCCAATTAGGTTCTGGTTCTTAGGTTAATCCCTGCCTCTTCTTCTCCCACAATCCTCTCTGCTCCTCTCTACAGCTCATTTGGGATGAGAAGGAGACTCAAGTCTGGCAAATGGCACAAGTCTTCTACGCAGCCAGGCTTTGTTGTGATCACAAGTGTGTCTCCTCGTGAACACAAACGTCAGTTTCTCACCTGACGGAATAAAAGACTACTGATTTCTTCTTCTCTGGTTTCCTGTGTGCCGTCCGGTCCGTAACCAGTTCATGGAATCATTCATGGTCTGTAAGGCCAGCCAGGAAATACTTCCCACTGTTAGCGTGATTGACAGCCATTCCTGGTGAATGGCTCTAAAATCAATATATAAAATATAAAGAGTTCAAAGAAAGAGTTGAAGGAAAGACGGAACCAACAACTCAGTTCTATTTGTATTCTGTACTGTTTCTGCACTTTAGACATGTCCCCCACTGGAGAACCTGTATAGAACCTGGAGAGAAACTAGAGAACCTGAGGAGAACCTGGAGAACCTGTATAGAACCTGGACAACCTTGAGAGAACCTGGAAAGAACCTGGGGAGAAGCTGGAGGGAAGCTGGAAAACCTGGAGAGAAACTAGAGAACCTGGAGAACCTTGAGAGAACCTTGAGAAAACCTGGAGAGAACCTGGAGAGAGCCTCAGGAGAACCTGGAGAGAAGCTGGAGAACCTGGAGAGAACCTGGAGAGAAACTAGAGAACCTGGGGAGAACCTGGAGAACCTGTATAGAACCTGGACAACCTTGAGAGAACCTGAAGAGAACCTGGGGAGAAGCTGGAGGGAAGCTGGAAAACCTGGAGAGAAACTAGAGAACCTGGAGAACCTTGAGAGAACCTTGAGAAAACCTGGACAGAACCTGGAGAGAGCCTCAGGAGAACCTGGAGAGAAGCTGGAGAACCTGGAGAGAACCTGGAGAGAAACTAGAGAACCTGGGGAGAACCTGGAGAACCTGTATAGAACCTGGACAACCTTGAGAGAACCTGAAGAGAACCTGGGGAGAAGCTGGAGGGAAGCTGGAAAACCTGGAGAGAAACTAGAGAACCTGGAGAACCTTGAGAGAACCTTGAGAAAACCTGGACAGAACCTGGAGAGAGCCTCAGGAGAACCTGGAGAGAAACTGGAGAACCTGGAGAGAACCTGGAGAGAAACTAGAGAACCTGGGGAGAACCTGGGGAGAACCTGTATAGAACCTGGACAACCTTGAGAGAACCTGAAGAGAACCTGGGGAGAAGCTGGAGGGAAGTTGGAAAACCTGGAGAGAAACTAGAGAACCTGGAGAACCTTGAGAGAACCTTGAGAAAACCTGGAGAGAACCTGGAGAGAGCCTCAGGAGAACCTGGAGGGAACCTGGAGAACCTGGAGAGAACCTGGAGAGAAACTAGAGAACCTGAGGAGAAATTGGAGAACCTTGAAAACCTTGAGAGAACCAGGAGAATCTCGAGAGAACCTGGAGAATCTGGAGAATCTGGAGAGAACCTGGCGAGAACCCAAGCAGACACGAGGAGACACAGGGGACACTGCATTGATATACCGTATTGTGCATGATGCGTTCAATGTCTACTCATTAATCTTGTAAAATGTAGATTTGATAATTTTCTCCTTCACTCGCCATAATTTGCTGAATCCTTCGAAGCGTCCTCATCGCTCATCCTTCAAAGCCCATCCTAGTTCCTACATCTGTTTGCCGTTAGCGTAGCATACCAGTGACACCTACTGGAACAATCTAGTACTACATGTGACACGACTTTTTATAATCTTAAAACATAAAGTGTGGAGATAATGAATGATTCCGACAACCACCTACACAGAACTTATGGGGGGGGGGGGGGGGGGGGGCAGCTTGTAGGCTGGATTAGCTACGTACTAGTGAGTCCGCCTCACCAGACAGACTGGGTTTGTCCCTCTTTGACTCTCTTCCCCTGTTTGCTGCTGTCCTTATGTCCCTCTCTCTCCACAAGCAGCTTCAGAAGCAGCGCTCTGAGTAGAAGCTTCTCGCCGATCTCGTCCTCCCGGGGTCGACACGGCAGCTGTGGCGGTCCCGTCCACAGAGACGTGTCCACGGTAACCGTCCGTCTCAGCCGCGGGAATGAAACCCTCGCTCCGTAGGGACTCTGTCCTGAAACTCTGTTTCTGCCCCGGTTTATTTCACGTCCAACATTTAGAGGATCTTCTATCCAATACTCAAGAGTGGCCCTCTCCAACGCGAGGACGAAGACGTTTCTATTTTTATGTAGGTCTGTAGTTATAAATAAGACCAGAGACATCAGGAGAGACCAGAGACGTCAGGAGAGACCAGAGACGTCAGGAGAGACCAGAGATGTCAGGAGAGACCAGAGACGTCAGGAGAGACCAGAGATGTCAGGAGAGACCAGAGACTTGAGGAGAGACCAGAGACGTCAGGAGAGACCAGAGACGTGAGGAGAGACCAGAGACGTCAGGAGAGACCAGAGACGTGAGGAGAGACCAGAGACGTCAGGAGAGACCAGAGACGTCAGGAGAGACCAGAGACGTGAGGAGAGACCAGAGACTTGAGGAGAGACCAGAGACGTGAGGAGAGACCAGAGACGTGAGGAGAGACCAGAGACGTCAGGAGAGACCAGAGACGTGAGGAGAGACCAGAGACGTGAGGAGAGACCAGAGACGTCAGGAGAGACCAGAGACGTGAGGAGAGACCAGAGACGTCAGGAGAGACCAGAGACGTGAGGAGAGACCAGAGACGTCAGGAGAGACCAGAGACGTGAGGAGAGACCAGAGACGTGAGGAGAGACCAGAGACGTCAGGAGAGACCAGAGACGTGAGGAGAGACCAGAGACGTGAGGAGAGACCAGAGACGTCAGGAGAGACCAGAGACGTGAGGAGAGACCAGAGACGTCAGGAGAGACCAGAGACGTGAGGAGAGACCAGAGACGTCAGGAGAGACCAGAGACGTGAGGAGAGACCAGAGACGTCAGGAGAGACCAGAGACGTGAGGAGAGACCAGAGACGTGAGGGGGGGGAGGTTTTCCCGATGGAGGGGAGAGCAGCTTTGACCTTTGATCTGGAGACAGAGGTGCTGAGGAGGTCAAATCCAGCTCCATGGACAGCAGGGTATAAATGTTCCTGCTTTAGCCCATCGCCCTGTGAGAACGACGACTACTTTAATTACTCTAATTACTCTAATCATCTATATTTTACTCACTAGGGAGACTCTTTATCTGAAGACACTCTTTAGGATACAACTTCTTTATCTTTATATGTGTGTGTGCGTTCTTGATGTGTGTGTGTGTACGTGTGTGTGTATGTGTGTGTGTGTGTGTGAGTGCGTGTGTGAGTGTTATCGTTTGTATGAGTTATTGTGGGAGTGTATGTGTGTTAATCTGTGTGTTGTGTGTGGGTGTGTGTTTGTGTGTGTGTGTGTGTGTGTGTGTTTGTGTGACAAACAAAATTTTTCTTGTAAACTTCAAAATAATTAAAAAAACCCAAGAGACCAGCTCGTACTTTATTTTCTCATGAAAGCAGAACCTTCACCCACTGCCCAACTCACCTTCCACTCTCCTCCTTAACATCCTTCTTCTCTGGGCTGTTACCTCCAGGCGTGGCCTCAGTGGATCACCTGTTTACCTGTAACGCCGCCTGCGTCTACAGACATCAACATGTCACATCACGCGTCTCAGTGAAGACAGCCGAGCATGAATGGATGGATGGAGGTGAACTGTGGCATGGATTCATAATTCATGGCTCCAGCAGATGCTGCCTGCTCTGCTGAGCGTTGAGCGTATGTTTGTTCTTGTCTTCTCCATCGCCACATTACAGCCAGCAGATGCAGGACCTGCAGCAGATCTTTTCTCCGGCACATTTAAAATGCCGCTTCGAGGTTGTTGACATTTAAATCACTATTATGCCATATGTTCCTCCATGCTACCGTGGACATCATGTCAGGCTGCTTCTGCTCTTACATGGCTGCTCTCTTGAGGTTTGTACACTCCACAGCTCGCCGCCGTCACACACTGGAAGGTGGAAGTGACTGTTAGGGGCGTGACCGGCGTCCGCTCAGACATTCACGCGTGTGCTTCTATATCAGCTGAGTGTGAATCTGCTGTGTGGCTGTTTTATCTTTACACTCCACATGATCTTCATACTCCACCTCCACGAGGTCTTCATCGTGGAGTATGAAGACCTCGTGGAGGTGGAGTATGAAGACCCCGTGGAGGTGGGGTATGAAGACCTCGTGGAGGTGGAGTATGAAGACCTGGTGGAGGTGGAGTATGAAGACCTCGTGGAGGTGGAGTATGAAGACCTCGTGGAGGTGGAGTATGAAGACCTCGTGGAGGTGGGGTATGAAGACCTCGTGGAGGTGGAGTATGAAGACCTCGTGGAGGTGGAGTATGAAGACCTGGTGGAGGTGGAGTATGAAGACCTGGTGGAGGTGGAGTATGAAGACCTCGTGGAGGTGGAGTATGAAGACCTGGTGGAGGTGGAGTATGAAGACCTCGTGGAGGTGGAGTATGAAGACCTCGTGGAGGTGGAGTATGAAGACCTCGTGGAGGTGGAGTATGAAGACCCCGTGGAGGTGGGGTATGAAGACCTCGTGGAGGTGGAGTATGAAGACCTCGTGGAGGTGGAGTATGAAGACCTGGTGGAGGTGTAGGTATCTGATCTGGTGTCCTGTCTTCATGAAGGCGAGACTTCTGGCATGTCGCTTCTATTTCTCTGCTGAGATCTTATCTTACTATAGTCTTTCTTTGAGGGAAAGTAAGACCCTCATTGTCCGTTTGAAGTGACATTGCCTTCTCGTCGTCGGGTAATTTATTCGTAAACGGTTCGACTGGTTAAGAGAGAGCGCAAACAAATCGCTTGAGTGGAAATAAAGTGACTTTATTGAACATAAAGGAAGAGCGAACAAACGCCTGCCGCTTCTCAAACAGCCATAAAAGCCATCTTCAACAGATTTATTGCCCCTGCCGGTGGGGGGGGCTACGGTTCTGCCGGTGGGGGGGGGGGCTACGGTTCTGCCGGTGGGGGGGGGCTACGGTTCTGCCGGTGGTTTGTGACCGGGAGTTTTTTAGAACCTCCCTGTCCGTCTGACGCGGTGAGGAGACGTTCCTCCTGCTGACAGATTCAGTTGATCATTCGGGGGTCCGGTGGGACGAGGCGTCACTGTAAGAGGACAGTCGTGTTCAAAGGCTGTAAAAGCAGCTACTGAGGAAGAACAGGTTGTATATATTCAAGATAGTATTTTGATATATTCAGATATATGTTTATTTATAAGGCGTGTTTATGTGACACTCTGATTATTTAATGATACTTCTGGAAAAAAAAACTTTTAAAAATCTGTAACTGAGTTTTGAGAAGCTGTAGTGGCGTCAAACTCTGACGGTGAGCTGCCGGATGAATGTCTGTGTGAATGAATGAATGTTTGTATGAATGTCTGTGTGAATGAATGAATGTTTGTATGAATGTTTGTGTGAATGAATGAATGTTTGTATGAATGTTTGTGTGAATGAATGAATGTTTGTGTGAATGAATGTTTGTATGAATGTTTGTGTGAATGAATGAATGTTTGTGTGAATGTTTGTGTGAATGTTTGTGTGAATGTTTGTATGAATGTTTGTGTGAATGTATGAATGTTTGTATGAATGAATGAATGTTTGTGTGAATGTTTGTATGAATGTTTGTGTGAATGTTTGTGTGACTGTATGAATGTTTGTGTGACTGAATGAATGTTTGTATGAATGTTTGTATGAATGTTTGTATGAATGTTTGTGTGACTGAATGAATGTTTGTGTGAATGTTTGTATGAATGTTTGTGTGACTGAATGAATGTTTGTGTGAATGTTTGTGTGAATGTTTGTGTGAATGTTTGTATGAATGTTTGTGTGGACGAATGAATGTTTGTATGAATGTTTGTATGAATGTTTGTGTGAATGAATGAATGTTTGTGTGAATGTTTGTATGAATGTTTGTGTGAATGAATGAATGTTTGTATGAATGTTTGTATGAATATTTGTATGAATGTTTGTGTGAATGAATGAATGTTTGTGTGAAGGTTTGTATGAATGTTTGTGTGAATGAATGAATGTTTGTATGAATGTTTGTATGAATGTTTGTGTGAATGAATGAATGTTTGTATGAATGTTTCTATAAATGTTTGTATGAATGTTTGTGTGAATGTTTCTGTGAATGGATGAATGCTTTAATAAATGTCTTTGTGAATGTTTGTGGGAATGTTTGTGGGAATGGATGAATGTTTGTGGGAATGGATGAATGTTTGTATGAATGGATGAATGTTTGTGTGAAGGTTTGTGTGAATGGATGAATGTTTGTGTGAATGTTTGTGTGAATGTTTGTGTGAATGGATGAATGTTTGTGTGAATGTTTGTGTGAATGGATGAATGTTTGTGTGAATGTTTGTGTGAATGTTTGTGTGAATGGATGAATGTTTGTATGAATGTCTGTGTGAATGTTTGTGGGAATGTTTGTGGGAATGGATGAATGTTTGTGTGAATGGATGAATGTTTGTTTGAATGTTTGTGTGAATGGATGAATTTTTGTGTGAATGTTTGTGTGAATGTTTGTGTGAATGTTTGTGTGAATGGATGAATGTTTGTATGAATGTCTGTGTGAATGTTTGTGTGAATGTTTGTGTGAATGGATGAATGTTTGTGTGAATGTTTGTGTGAATGTTTGTGGGAATGTTTGTGGGAATGGATGAATGTTTGTGTGAATGGATGAATGTTTGTGTGAATGTTTTTGTGAATGGATGAAGGTTTTCATAAATGTTTGTGTGAATGTTTGTGTGAATGAATGAATGTTTGTATGAATGTCTGTGTGAATGTTTGTGTGAATGTTTGTGTGAATGGATGAATGTTTTTATAAATGTTTGTGTGAATGTTTGTGTGAATGGATGAATGTTTTTATAAATGTTTGTGTGAATGTTTGTGTGAATGAATGAATGTTTGTGTGAATGGATGAATGTTTTTATAAATGTTTGTGTGAATGTTTGTGTGAATGGATGAATGTTTGTGTGAATGTTTTTGTGAACGGATGAAGGTTTTCATAAATGTTTGTGTGAATGTTTGTGTGAATGAATGAATGTTTGTGTGAATGGGACATAATATATTGTCTACTTTAATAAATGCACCAGTAGAGTCATGGACACTTGTATCACTGACGTCTGAGACATCCAGCTACAACCAGCTGGTGTTATAACTGAATCACTTGCTGCTATTTATTATAAACTTATTCTGAATCTTAAACTGAAAAGTATTAAATGTACTAATAAATGTATTAAATGTTGTAAAAAAATCACACATATAAAATCGTATCGACAGTCGGCGATAGTTGAAAGTGGGAAGAAAAGGAAGAACAGCAACAAACTTACACGATATAAACAATGAGATGAATCAAAAACAAATAAGGAAATAAATGAAAGGAAGGGAGAAATAAAACTTGGAAATGAAGCATCAGGACATGATGGGAGTGAGAACTTCCTCTCCAGCGGATTAACCCGGTCCTCCAGGGACTCTATCAGAGCCAACCGGTCTCAGAACCACAGGAAGGACCGTTTGAAGTGAGATCTGGTCCATTAGTTCTGGATCAGGCTTACCTGAGATGTAACAGGCTATAAAGCATCGTGGCCTTAAGTGACGGCGTGTCTGAATTTCAAAGATTGTGAGAAAAACTCAAACTACTGACATCCTTGGATCGATGGATTCTCATTAAGTTTACAACCACATAAAATCTCCTTGGGATCAGTACCGATGAATGAAGAGTCTGTGGTCTTCATGTTAGGAGCCGGACCGGACAGGAATTTAAGTAGAGCCCGTCGTAGCGGCGTCTCCCTTTAACCCCCTCCGTCTCCTCATCCCTCCTGCTGGCAGCGCTGACAGTGAGAACCCCAGGGTGCTGAGAAGGTCATCAAGCCTTCATAAAACACCAGCATCAGTAGTTAAGGATGGTTCTTCCCTGGATCCACCACTCCAGCACCTCAGAGCTGTCAAAACACAATCAGAGTCTATTAAAACACCGAGGACCACCGGCTGACACTACACTCTTTTTTTCCTGAGTAAAATACGTCTGTTTGGCAGAAGATGCGTCCAGACTGTCAAAAACGACGCCAAAACATGTTGGCAACAAGCTAGTTAGCATGTAGCGACCGTCAGAAAGCAGCATTCAGGCAAATCCGCTGACAGGAAACAGGAACAATGGTGATCAGAGCCTTTAATATACAGCAGGGAATCATTCCTGCCTTTAGATTGTGACGTTTCCTGTCTCCGGAAATATTCTTCACATTTTTCCAGTGTGTTTTCACCTCAGGACTTTTTTCAGCCGATGCTGGACTGAACACACAACGTAAACGTTGGTTGGTTTGTTCGCAGGTTCACAAAAAAAAACAACTGACCTAATTTCCATGAAACTTGGAGGAGGGTGAGTTCTGACGTTCCCGTCGGTTCGCATCGATGACCAACCCTGAGAGTGGCAGATTAATTCACCGGAGGTACCAATCGTTACTTTAGACGTAGCTTCCAAACCATGTCCGAAAACTGGACTGGAACTGTAGGTGGGATCTGGAGTCACCGTCCGTGGATGGAGGTCACCTGAGGACAGGTAGATGGTGCTGCCGTGTCTTGAGCTGTCAAAGACAGAGAGGGTCAGAACATCATTGCATATTGATTGATTGAACAACACCAGAACATTATCTCAACAGTTCCCACATGACACGCCTTCACCGGATTCTTGGTTTCTCCTGGAGGAGGTTTAAGTTTCCCCTCCTGTCAGTCCTCTCCACCTCGTGGAAGAAAACAAACCTCTATTCTGCAAACAGGGCGCCCTCCGCTGTTGAAGAAGAAGAGATGCAGAGATAACCTGAAGCTGTCCAGGATGAAGGGGCTCATCGGTCAGACGGGGTCAGAATACTCGATGGTCTTGATGCTCGTTCTTACAGATCTAGAACCTTATATTTTAGTCACAGTGCTGTGAGTCTGATTCTGGAAAACCATTAATGTCTTTTAAAGGGACTGTTTAGTCGTTGCAGAGGTGGAGCTCTAATGGTTGTGGTCGGAGGGAGGATGTTTTCTGAGTCTTTGACGAAGGTGTCCGTCACTCATGTGGTGCAGCAGGGTCATGACCTCACAGCTCTTAATGACGGCGGGGGTCTGATCATCATCTGTTTCTCCCTCACCTGACAAACATGGACCTCATAGACTTCCTGTTTGTACCAGTCAGTTCTCCATGCCTGGAGAAAGGTCCTGAAAGCTAGAAGGGACTGCTCCAGCTGTGGGGTAAGGTTGGGGAGGAGCCTCTGATTCATACGGAGCAGAATCATCTGTTCGGTTAGAGGTCAGAGAATCTTCATCACGTCTGGGCGACAAAACTGTCAGATCTGAGGTCAGCAGGGTCGTGGAACGCTGCTGCCATGATGAGCCAAGAAACGGGCTGAATCTCTCCGACCGCTGGAGAAGCTGTTGGAGGAGGTGAATGGATGTCTTCCTGGTCTTTTTAGGGCAGCATTGGAGACAGAGTCTACGGAGGACCAACCCCTCAGATGGCCTGGTTGTCCGGTGTTGTCCATCTGCGCCGCAGCAGGGGAGCAGGAAGGAGAAGATGTGGTCCTGGTATCTTCTACCAGACTTCTCCATAGCGTCACAAATAACTTGTATGCTGCATCCGTGAAAGTCCCCAATAGAGACTTACTAACTTGTGTCCCAGAGTCGAGGTGGTCCGAGGTGTTTGCACCAGGGTCTTCTCCCAGAGGCAGCTGGAGATCGTTGTACAAACCTCCAGGACGATCAAACCTCCCGTTTGATTGTTGTATAAAGACGACCAGCCTCCCCAGCCTTTGTCTGTGGAGGCTGGGGCATGGGATCAGTCAGAGGAGGTCTGTCTGAGGAGGCCGAGCAAAATGTCTCTGTAGACGTCAGAGATAATACTGTGCTCAGCAGCCAGGGGTCTGATGAAGATGATGAGATGGAGGAAGACCCTGATACAGCATCACTTAAAGATATTGTTACCAGGAGTTCTGATTTATATTCTTAAGAAGAAATAAATCAGTTCTTGGATGAAACGTGTAATAAATCTATAAAAGGGAACGATTATTTTTTCTTGATTCACACAACTTCATCAGATCAGTAGATGTTTTGAAAAGACTTGTTGGTTTTGACCTGCTGGATTAGAAAAAAACGTTTTCGCATATACCTGCTAGGAAAAGTTCTGAAAGGAAAAAAACTGCTGGTAAACCTATAAAGTAAAGATGATCATGAATCACATAATGAATTTAAACTTCAAAAGTTTTTTCTTTGTTTCTTTCTGTCTTTCCTCTTTTCTGTCTTTCTCTCTTAATATAAGCAGAAACAAGCATTCATTTCAGATTTCTGCCGTTAAAAACATCAATGTGTTGTTTCTGCAGGAAACGCACACTGTTTCGGCTGACGAGACGGACCGGGGTTTATGGTGGGGGGGCTCATGTGTCCTCAGTCATGGCACCAACTTCAGTGCAGGCGTCGCCATCATGATTTAACAAACTGTAAATGTTGTATTTCTGTCTTCCACTGAAGTAAAAAGAGAATACGTTTTTTCAAGCTCCTAAAAAATCTCCTACTTGGTTACCATCAGGACCAGCTCACATTTCACTCTGGACAGAACCTGTGAGGAACCACACCCACAGTCATCACAGTGTCTCAGCAGCCTCATCACATACCTGTACCTGCTGGACACATGGACATACATCTGTCAAAAATGTCTGATGTAAATGTTGGTGTTTTTTCTCTGGATCAGGAGAAAGCGTTCGACAGGGTGGATCACTCTTATTTGTTTTCAACACTTAGGGCGTTTGGTATTGGTGATGGGTTTCTTTCTTGGGTAAGATTATTGTATGAAGGTACACAGTGTATGGTGAAGATGGGAGGAGGGCTGAGTCCACCAATCCCGGTACAGCGAGGGATCAGACAGGGTTGTCCAATTTCAGGCCAACTTTACAGAATTGCTATTGAACCCTTGCTGTTTGGGCCGGGGAAGCGGCTCAGGGGTCTCTCACTGCCTGGGTGTAGTATTAGTGATCGTGACATTCCTTCAGTTTCAGCGTATGCTGATGATGGACATATTTTTGTTACAAACCAGAGAGATGTCCAGTGGTTGAAGGAAACCCTGGGTTTATATGGAAAAGCCTCCTCTGCATGGGTGAACCGGGACTAAAAAAAACTGGGTTAGTGGAGGGATCAGGCTGTGCCCAGTCTGCCTGCAGGACTTGAGAGGGGGAAGGCAGGACTAAAGGTCCTGGGAGTGTTTTTGGGCACTGAGGCGTTTGAGGCCAAGAACTGGGAGGGAGTTAAGAAGAAGTTGTGTGCGAGGTTGTCTAGATGGAAATGGTTGCTACACCCACTCTCTGTCGCCGGTGTTGTTTGGGTTTTATTCCCACTCTGATCAGGATCAAACGAGGTTCTTTCTCTGCGTCTCACATCCTTTTAAATAAAACATTTCACACATCAAGGTTAGTAGAACATCACATTTGCATAAGCAGCAGATGGTTTGCTATTATTAAACTTAATATTCATAAGTGCCTGCTGCCCTTTGCCCCCCCCCCCCCCCAACCCCACCCTAAAGTTAAACATTTCTCCTGATTATAAATGAATACCAGAGTCACCTTCTGGATATTCATCATGTGTTTTCTGAACCTCCATCTGTACTGGGTTTGCAGAATCACACAGAATTATTTACATAGTTCAGTCACAGTAAAGGTATAACTCTGTACAGTTTATTTAAATATGTACCTTTGACAGCCAACAAACACACAAGTCTTGTTATTGAGATAGATCATATTGGCTAAATGTGCCTTACACTCAATGGGAAACCTGAGGTTGGAAGGAGGCTCTATTTGGTTCTGGGTGGCTGAGAGGCCGACAGGAAGCTCCGGGTCCACGGCCCTCGCTCACTTCCTTTACTGCTTTTGGTGCTTTAGTCTTCTAAAGCTCTGTTCTCTCAAAAATATGTAGGGTGATGAACGAGCTGGAGAGGACTGCTGTGGAGAGGGACATCCTTCCTCAGTGGGTTCATGATTGTGGTTTCACCTCATTCTTCTAACCTCCTTTGGTTTTCAAGGACGACGTTTATCGATCTAGATTTGTAACTCTAATATTTCGTTCGTGGACACAAAATGTCCCTGAAAGCTTTGTGTCTATTTCTTTGACACACCTCCCGTTGCTGTAAGTCTAAATGAAAAAAGGATATTTGTACTAAATATGGTAAAACTGTGGACATTAGCACAACAGCTACCACCATTAGAATTCATTTTCTTGTATTTTCTATTTCTTTCCAGCCGAAGCATCAAAAGAGGTGGCAGGACGTCTGACATCTCTGTTGGTTCAGCCCATCTCGGCCCTGCTGGCGAAGACACTACTGTCCTCTTCATCTACAGGACAGGGCGACTCGTGTAATCCTCTAGCCACGCCTCCCAACACAGGTAAAGTAACCCGTTCTATTAGTCACAGCATCCAGTGTGTTTATATAGACTAATATTATATGTAGCTTCACCGCTAGGCTAACACAGAAACGCTAGTAAACGGTATTTTAATATATAAATTAATATAATATACATATATATTAATGTATATATATATATGTATATATATGGGTACATTTTATATATGTATACATATATGGCTCCGGGTAAAGGGGTGGAGTCAGGAATGTCTTTTTCTCTTCTAACATTACAAGATACGGCTTTGTTCCCAATATCAATCTATTTTGGCTTTGATGTCTTTGTGACACGGGACGTTGATTCCTCTGGTGTCTTGTGATAATGATGAAGATGAAGTTGACCTGTCAGAGGTTTCAACTTCATTGCCTTTCAAGTTTTTAAATTCAACCCTGAGACCAAAAAAAAAAGTTTTTTTATCCCGTTTGATTCATTTATCTGGTTTTACATCCCCGGACCTAGTTTCTGTCAAAGAATCAGGCTGAACCTCCAGAAAGTGTTTGAACAAACCTCCCAGCTGATCATTGAGTTCTGTCTGTGGGTTCTGGTATCATTCTGGTCGGTCCGCCGGTTCAGCGTCAGGAGTGCGGAGGGACTCACTGAGTCCAGAACCTAAAGTCTTCACCAAACAGGACTTGGATGAGTCACACGTGTCACCTGACTGCCTCATGTCCACTAATGTCCACCTGAACTGTTTCAGAGCAGAGATGCGGCGAGAGGGCGGGCAGGAAGTGGACTGTCCTCCATCTGATTCATTCTGACGGACATGTCACTCACGGGTTTGTGACCCCGTGTTGCAGCACTCACAATTACGAGTGGTGGCCTGGAGAAGAGGGGCATTAGGGGGACATCCAGCCCTCAGAGTGTTTGGATCTTTGATCTTGATGACGGGGTCAAAAATCCTCCAGCCTTGGACATAGTAGAATGGGAAGAGCTCTCCTTCAGATCCTTCATCCCCGTCACACTGGGCCAGCGTATAAACACCAGAACGGCAGTCAGACGCTGATTTGATGGTACCGTTACTCCAAACAGATCATTTTGATTTTCACACAGCAATAATTCTCTAGATGATTGTTGGAGTTCTGCTTCTGGAGGCGGTTCTTGACGGTTAAGAAGGGCGAGAGGTTGCGTACAGGCAGTGGGTCCAACTGGAAAGATTATTCAGGCGGGCCGAGCCTTCATCCAGATGTTCCTGGCGGACATGGTTTCATTGTGGATGCAGATGCTCAACAGTTCAGAAAGCGTTTTCAGATGCTGAATGTTTTCTTTGTCCGTTGGCAGAGGGAAGGAAGTTTCTGCAGATGCAGGAGAGAAGAACAAAACCCTGGGTTCTGGTCCATAGGTGGGATGAGCTGCTGTCCTTAGAGCAGAATAGAAGAAGGTGAGGAGCATTAGACCTTAACCAGAACCTTTAACATCAGTTGTAAAATAGGCCTTTACATCCCCGTAAAGTCCCCAATCCCCTGTGTTCTACAAACAACCCCCCCGATAGAGATAGAACGCCTCACACTAGATGTGGAGTTATATCCACAGTATTGGTAAAAGAAGTAGTTCCCTAAGTTGAGTTTATTAGCAGTTATTAGATCCAAATATGGATAAAATATGTTAAATACATTATAGATCTATTGGAGTCGATTCATCTGCACCAAATCTGAACTTAATCGGATCAACGGTTAGGAAGTTACGTCCGGAAAACTTTTGGAGATAAAGCTCCCCCTAGTGTCAGAAATATTATCACATTATTTTCCCCAAATCAATGCAATTATTCCTTAAAACCCACATCCTGGACCACTCCAACATACTTGCTGTCCCTCCAGACCTCCTCATGCAATCCCACAACTCCTCCCTCACCTCCCTGTCCTACACCTCCTCTAAATCCACAGAGACACGATGGAGCTCCTTCTGACCTTCTCTGTTCTTCTCCAGCAGCTCCTTCTGACCTTCTCTGTTCTTCTCCATCAGCTCCTTCTGACCTTCTCTGTTCTTCTCCAGCAGCTCCTTCTGACCTTCTCGGTTCTTCTCCATCTGCTCCTTCTGACCTTCTCTGTGAGTCTCCATCTCCTCCTTCTGACCTTCTCTGTTCTTCTCCAGCAGCTCCTTCTGACCTTCTCTGTTTTTTCTCCATCAGCTCCTTCTTACCTTCTCTGTTCTTCTCCATCAGCTCCTTCTGACCTTCTCTGTTCTTCTCCATCAGCTCCTTCTGACCTTCTCGGTTCTTCTCCATCCCTGAGACCCCGGCAGCAGAGGCGGAGTCTCCGTCATCTGTTTTTTAGACTATAGAGGTGTTGGTCGGTGAGTGGTGAAGAATGTCGTTCTCTCCTCACGGAGGAATCTCGGAGAGTTCCCCTCAAACCTTCGCACTGATGGCGGCTTTATAAATCGACCTTCTTTTATTGCGTTGCCGTTTAATTGACGTTGTATTCGTTCCCAACTCTTGTAATTTTACGGCCGTTTAATTTCTTGAACAGTCTTTTTTTTAAATTGCGTTATACTTTTGCGTTCATTGAGCCGTGACTCGGGCCGGCGGCCGCCTCGCGCTCGGGTCGCCGTGAAGGAGATGCGGTGGTTAATTAAGCTGTGGTGAACGAGGTGAGCGCAGAGACGCGGGGACGAGTTCTCGCTGTCAGAATAAATGAAATGAAAAAGAAGGGACAAAAGACGAGAGACATTCTCGTTTCTCTCTCACTGAACGGACAGAATGTCTCATTCTCAGGAACCCAAGTACAAATTAAAGCTGAGAATTTTATAGAAAGTTTAATTTCCTCTGCTGGATGGAGATGAATATGTGATAAAAGAGTAGCGGGGATATTTCCCCACCATTTGAAGAGATGTGGTGTTTAATGAACGGCGTAGAGGGTCACTTCAACCGCGGTAGTAAGATCCAGACCGCCATAAACCAACTCTGAGGTCCCTGCAGCTCTTTGTGGGCCGGGAAAAACAAACTGCGAGACACCGCGGACATAAACTCAACCGAACGCCGTCGCCACGGACCACCGGGGTTTATCCCCTAAAAGTCCCCATTCCCATGCATTGTACATGCAATGCCCATGATTGAACTCTTCAAATGAAATGTGAAGCTATGAAAAACAGTATTTTTCATGAGAAAAGCTCCCCTTAGTGGGTAAAATGTGAACTATTAGATTCAAACATGGGTAACGAATTATATAATAATAATAATAATAATAATAATAATGATAATTATACATTTCATTTATAGAGCACTTTTCATAAATACCCCAAATTACTTCAGATACAGACTAAAATAATGCAAAAATAGGAATTTAGAATAGATTAAACATAAAAAATAAAGACACAAGAATTTCACAAAAGAGACAACAAACACAAACGAGACAACAAACACAAACGAGACAACAAACACAAAAGAGACAACAAACACATAAGAGACAACAAACACATAAGAGACAACAAACACAAAAGAGACAACAAACACATAAGAGACAACAAACACAAACGAGACAACAAACACAAACGAGATAACAAACACAAAAGAGACAACAAACACATAAGAGACAACAAACACATAAGAGACAACAAACACAAAAGAGACAACAAACACATAAGAGACAACAAACACAAAAGAGACAACAAACACATAAGAGACAACAAACACAAACGAGATAACAAACACAAAAGAGACAACAAACACAAACGAGACAACAAACACATAAGAGACAACAAACACAAACGAGACAACGAACACAAAAGAGACAACAAACACAAAAGAGACAACAAACACATAAGAGACAACAAACACATAAGAGACAACAAACACAAAAGAGACAACAAACACAAAAGAGACAACAAACACAAAAGAGACAACAAACACAAAAGAGACAACAAACACAAAAGAGACAACAAACACATAAGAGACAACAAACACAAAAGAGACAACAGACACATCAACAAGATGGATCTACTCCAGTCCATTCACCTGCACCAAATTTTGACTAAGTCAGACCAACAGCTGAGAAGTTTTGTCCAGAAGAGTTTTGGAGGAAGAACTCCCCCTAGTGTTGGACATATAGAAGCGGTCTTTCCCCAAATCAATGCGATTTCTTCATCACACTGACGTCTATGTGGGATTAAAATTTGAAATGATCCATGAAAGTTCTTGAGGTAGGTCTCAAAAACTGTTTTTAATTTTTTTTAAACTCCCCCTAGTGAGTAAAATGTGAACTTTTAGAATTAAATATGATATAATATGATAGATCTCCTCAGTTATATACAACCGACCTCCCGCAAAATCAATCCAGTTCTTCATCACACTTTGGTCTATGTGGGTATAAAATTATCCGTACAATAATCTTAGAGTTATCTCAGGAAAACAGTCTTTTTCAAGAAACAGCTCCCCCTGCTGACTAAAACATGAAATATTAGAATAAAGGATGATATTCAGAAGAGGGATCTCTTACAGGTCGATTCATCCGCACCAAATTTGGACTAAATTGCACCAACATTTGAGAAATTATAGCAGAAAACATTGTTGAAGATAAAGTTCCCCCTAACGTTAGAAATATACAACTGACATTCAAAATCAATCCAGTTCTTCCTCACACGGAGGTCTTTGTGATTATTAAAATTGAAAAAGATCCATGAAGTGGTTCTTGAGTTATGCCCCTAACAGGAAGGATCCGCGGTAGAAGCGGCCATGACGGTTCCATAATGTGTTTTGTAAATGTATCTTATCCCTGGTGTCTCTGTGATTGAAGATGTTCCGTCTCCTGATTGGACCATAATTATGTCACAGCAAACAGGAAACAGTTCTGTGATGTCATTAGTCACATGTTTTTAGGATGAGACCAGGATTAAAGTCATGCTGGTTCTTAAATCTGATGACGTTGAATCTCAGAACCCAAACATTGAAGAAAAAACATTAATCAGACAAAAATCACAACTTATTATTCATTTATAAATGAAATGTATTATTATTATTATTATTATTATTATTATTATTATTATTATTATTATTATTATTATTATTCATTCCTGTGTAAGATTGTTTCTGAGTAATTTACTTTAAATTATAGCTCATTAGCCAAAATTGTTCTTGTATTAAATATTCTAAATATTTAATATTTGATGTGATAACATTTATTATTATTAAAGCTGAATTATGTCTGAGGTCAAAAGGTCTGAGAAAGTATTTTTTTAACTTGTGTTTAATTATTCAACCTTTATTAATGTTAATAATAATAGTAATATAATATAATAATATGACTGTTATAACTATGTCTTAATGTTCTTGATTGTTTGTGTAAAGTACTTTAAATATACCCGTTTTTGGAATGTGCTAAAGTCGCATTTCCTATTATTAAAAGTATTATTACTATTATTATTATATGTATTATTAACATCATTACTTTTATTATTATGATTATTATTATGAATATTATCATAATTATTATAATTATTATTTATTATTGTATACAAACACAAAGACACACACATACACACTCACACACCTATTTATGCATTCACACACGCACACACACAAACACACCCTCACACACCCATACACAAACCTATACATACCCACGCACACACACACCTACACACATACACACACACCTAGAAAACCTATACACACACCCACATGCAAACACACACACCTAACCACCTATACACACACTCACACGAACACCTACACACCTATACACACACATACAAACCTATACACACGCACAAACACACACACACACACACACATTCTCACATACACGTACCTACATACCTATAAACACACTCACACAAACAAACTCACACATACAAACACACACATACAAACACACACACACACACTCACATACCTATACGCAAAGTCACACAGGCACGCATACACACTCACACACATATACACACACATATACACAAACTCACACACACACACACACAAACCTATACACACACTCACACACACACACACACACACACACACACACACACTCACACAGACACACACACTCACACAGACACACACACACATACACAGACACAAACATACACACACATACACACACTCAGTGACCAACTACATGAGCAGGATTGATCCTGGGACCTTGGACCCTGTTTGTATTTGTATTATTCATCATGTGGGTCTTTTTCTGCAGAAACACCTTAAAGGTCAAACCAGCAGACAGAATCGGGGGGGGGGGGGATTCTGACCCCCACCTCTCCTTCAACAGAACTTCTTTCTTGTTTCTTGATCTTGGGAAAGATCCTACTGACCGGGTCCTTCCTCTCCTTTTGAAGAGTAGGGTGAGGGAGAGAGGGAGAAAGAGGGGAGAGTGAAATAAAGAGGGAGAGCAAGAAAGAGATTGAGAGAGAGAAAGTGGGAGGGAGAGAGAGAGGGAGAAAGAGAGAGAGATGTAATCTGTCTCCGATCGATCGGCTGCACCTCCAACCACTCCTGGGATCCAGCTACTATTTGTTTCCATCTGTCTAACTCCTTTTATTTATTCTCCCCTTTAATTCTCCTCCTCCTTCTCCTCCATCTCCTCCTCCTTCTCCTCCTCCTTCTCTTCCATCCTTCTTCTCTCTTCTTTCGTTTCCATTCGATAAGCCGGGCTGAATTGTCTGGCCGTCGGTTAATTGCTCGGTGGGGGGTGCTGGACCTTAAGGAGATGATGTGGTTGGAGTAGTGCAGCTCCACCCATCTACCGGGTGGAGCTCCACCCGGTAGATGGGTGGAGCTCCACCCGGTAGATGGGTGGAGCTCCCATCGAAGCTGCTGAACATTCAGATGCATCAAATATGAATCAACATCCTTTCATTCTTCTTTCATTGTTTATTATATAGTATAGTATATACTACACTATACACTATACTACACTATACACTATACTACACTATATACTATACTTAACTATATACTATATACTTTACTTCAGTATTTATTATTCCACAATATATACTGTACTACAATTTCTAATATACTGTAACAGACTGTACTATATTATACGATACTGTACTACAATGAACTATTCTCTTCTATACTATATTATATGATACAATATTACAATACACTATATAATACTACCCTATGTTGTATTAAATACTATACTATATGATGTACTTTACTGTATAAGTACTTTACTATATTATGTATATTACTGTACTATACTAAACTATATTATTATACTATACGATACTATGCTATATTAGTTACTATACTATATTGTGTACTTTACTGTACTATACCTAGCGATATCTATACTACATTATACTACACTATACTGCACTATACTTTACGATACCATACTATATACTATTCTTTATGTACTTTTAAATTTTACGTTATTAAGGATTTCAGTCTTCTTCGGCCAATACAGAGACTCCCTGCTCCATCTAGTATTAAAATCAAACTCTTTAATTCACAATCTCTCACAAACAAATCATGCCTCATACATGACCACATCCTAAATCATGCCTCATACATGACCACATCCTAAATCATGCCTCATACATGACCACATCCTAAATCATGCCTCATACATGACCACATCCTAAATCATGCCTCATACATGACCACATCCTAAATCATGCCTCATACATGACCACATCCTAAATCATGCCTCATACATGACCACACCCTAAATCATGCCTCATACATGACCACATCCTAAATCATGCCTCATACATGACCACATCCTGGAGAAGTGTCTGGACGTTATGTGCCTTACAGAAACCTGCCAACAACCAGATGATTTTTCTGTCCTGAATGAGACCTGTCCCGCCGGTTACTCTTACCTCCAGAAAGCCCCCAGCACTGGTCGTGGTGGTGGTCTGTCTGTCATCTACCGCAGTGATTTGGACTTGTCTCCCCTGCCGTTGCCTGAGATCTCTTCTTTTGAATGCCTGTCATTTAATTGTAAACCCCCTTTCTCCATGACCATACTTCTAATCTACCGGCCACCCAAACCAAACCCAGCCTTCATCTCTGAGATGTACAACCTTTTGTTGACATTTTACACAACCTCTGCCAACATTTTAGTTCTTGGAGATATGAACATTCATGTCGACTCCCCTGCATGTCGTTTTGAAGCCGAATTTCTCCAACTACTGGATTGTTTTAATCTCAGGCAACTTGTGGATGTCCCCACCCACACCATGTGACACACTCTGGATCTAGTCATCACTGACTCTGCTCCTCTCAGCAATCTTCTTGTGTACGATCTGGGTGTGTCCGACCACAAGGCCGTCTCCATGGAATTGTCGCTTGTGTCATCCCTCACTAAGCCCAAACGTCAAATCTACTTCAGGAATCTGAAACATCAACCCAGAAACCATGAGAGTCGACCTCCAGCATCTTCTTTCTGCCAACTTTGTATCAGCAAATGACTCAGTAGATTTCTACAATAAATCCCTGAGTAGCATCCTGGATCGTCACGCCCCTGTAAAAACTAGAACAGTCACCTTCTCCCGCTCAGCCCCCTGGTTCACCAGCGAGCTACGGGAAATGAAGGCAGCTGGGCGTGTCCTTGAGCGGCGTTACAAGGCTTCAGGTCTTACTGTCCACAAGCTAGCCTTTCAGGAACACCAAAAGGCCTACTCAAAGTCCCTTAGAGAGGCTCGGTCACTGTTCTTCTCCAACATCATCAGAACTAGTCCTGGAATCTCTAAGCAGCTGTTTTCCACTATCAATCATCTTCTTAAACCACAAACTCTCCCACTTACAGAAATTACAGAAGAGTACTTTAATAATTTCATGGCTTTCTTCAAATCAAAAAATTGACTCAATCCGTTCTGTCCTTTCTGGTTCCTCCTCTCTATCTATCCAGTCTGCTTACTCACAGTTTGAGATCTCCCTGCCTCTAAGGTGTTTCCCAGAAATCTCACAGCAGGAGGTTGAGGTTATCATCAGGACGATGAAGCCCTCCACCTGTGCCCTCCACCCCTTTCCTACGGCCCTAGTGAAGACTAACGTCTCTTCCATCAGTCCCCTGATCACCGCTGTAATAAATCAATCCCTCCAGGCCGGCTTTGTTCCATCTGCCCTAAAAGCCACCATAATAGATAGATAGATAGATAGATAGATAGCCTTTATTAGTCCCACAATGGGGAAATTGCAATATACAGCAGCAGAGCATGTTACAGAGTAAGAATGACACAGAGTAAGAATAACACAGAGTAAGAATAACATCGTGTTATGTGCAATTAAAATAAATTAAAATAAATTAAATTAAAATTAAACGTTATGTGCAATTAAAATAAATTAAAAGGTAGATGTGTGTGTAAGTGTGTGTGTAGTTGTGTAGGTGTGTGTGTTGCTAACAGTGCTGGTTGTGGAGTCTGACTGCTGCAGGAAGGAACGATCGGCGATATCGCTCCTTCACACACTTGGGGTGAAGGAGTCTGTCGCTGAAGGAGCTCTCCAGTGCAGAGATGGTTTCCTGCATGGGGTGGGAGACGTTGTCCCGGAGAGATGACAGCTTGGCCATCATTCTCCTGTCTCCCACCTCCTGTACCGAGTCAAGAGGACATCCCAGGACCGAACTGGCCTTCCTGATCAGTTTGTCCAGTTTCCTCCTGTCAGCAGCTGAGATGCTGCTGCCCCAGCAGACCACTCCATAAAAGATGGCCGAGGCGACTGCAGAGTCAAAGAAGGTCTTCAGGAGCGCCCCCTGCACTCCAAAAGACCTCAGTCTCCTCAGCAGATACAGTCGGCTCTGACCCCTTTTAAAGAGTGCCTTTGAGTTGTGGGTCCAGTCCAGTTTGTTGTTCAGGTGAACACCAAGGTACTTGTAGGACATGACCATCTCAACGTCCATTCCCTGGATGTTCACCGGTGTGTGGGGGGGTGTGTGCCTTCGGAAGTCCATCACCAGTTCCTTGGTTTTACCCGCGTTGATCTGGAGGTGGTTCCACTGGCACCAGTGCGTGAAGTCCTGCGTCAGTCCTCTGTACTCCTTGTCGTCCCCGTCTGTGATGAGACCGACGATTGCAGAGTCATCAGAGAACTTCTGCAGGTGACACGTGGGTGTGTTGTAGGAGAAGTCTGCAGTGTAGAGGGTGAAGAGGAACGGAGCCAGGACCGTTCCCTGTGGGACCCCCGTACTGCAGACAACCACGTCCGACACACAGTCCCGAGTCCTCACATACTGGGGACGGTTGGTCAGGTAGTCCAGGATCCAGGATGCGAGGTGCTCATCCACTCCGGTCAGTTCCAGTTTGTCCCTCAGAAGCGTGGGCTGGATGGTGTTGAAAGCACTGGAGAAATCAAAGAATGTGATCCTCACGGTGCTTCCAGGCTTCTCCAGGTGAGAGAGAGCTCGGTGAAGAAGGAAGATGATGGCGTCGTCCACCCCGGTCTTAGACTGGTAGGCGAACTGAAGGGGGTCCATCGACAGGCTGACCACCGGGCGGAGATGACCAAGGACCAGTCGCTCTAGAGTCTTCATCAGGTGGGATGTTAATGCCACCGGCCTGTAGCTGTTGAAGTCCTTCGGGTGCGGCGTCTTGGGGACAGGTACCACACAGGAGGTTTTCCACAGGAGTGGTACCTTCCCCAGCTTCAGGCTCAAATTGAAGACGTGCTTCAAAATCCCACACAGCTGGTCTGCGCAGGTCTTAAGGAGCCTGGAGCTGATGCCGTCCGGGCCCGTGGCCTTCCTCACCTTGATCTTCCTTAGCTGATTCCTCACCTGGAGTGTTGTGAGGGACAGACTGGTGCAGGGGGGCTGTGTGTTGGGGGGGTTGGGTGGTGGGGTGGTGATAGCTAGGAGGGGGGGCAGGGTGTTAGGTAGAGCAGGGGGATGTGGCTGGGAGTTCTTTGTAGTGGGAGAGGAGGTGGCGGGGGGGTAGTGCACTGAGGAGGGTGAGAGGGGTCCCTGCTGTGGGAGTCGGGCTGGAGGATTGAGGGCAGATGATTGGTCGAACCGGTTAAAAAACTGGTTCAGGTTATCTGCCCACTGTTGGTCCCCTGCAGCTTGGGAGTTTGGCCCTTTGAAGCCTGAGATGGTTTTCAGGCTTCTCCAAACACCACTGATGTTGTTCTGCTGCAGCTGGTCCTCCATCTTCTTCCTGTAGGAGTTCTTCCCCTCTCTGATCTTCCTCCTCAGTTCCTTCTGCACAACCTTCAGCTCTTCCTTGTTGCCTGACCTAAAGGTCCTCTTCTTCTCCTTTAGGAGGACCTTTATGTCCGGACTAATCCAAGGTTTGTTGTTGGAGAAACACCGTACAGTCCTGGTGGGTACGGTGTTCTCCTCACAGAAGTTGATGTAGTCCGTGATGCAGTCGGTAAGGTTGTCGATGTCCTCCCCGTGAGAGTCACAGAACTCCTCCCACACGGTTGTGTCAAAACAGTCCTTCAGAGCCTCTTCAGTCTCTTGGGACCATTTCCGCACTGTGCGGGTCACGGCTGGTTGCCTGTGTACGATGGGTTTGTACACTGGCTGGAGACGAACCAGATTGTGGTCTGATCTTCCCAGGGGAGGGAGGGGTGATGAGGTGTATGCCTCCTTGGTGTTGGCATAAAACAAGTCCAGAGTCCTATTTTCCCTGGTACAGCATGTGACATACTGTGTGAAAGTGGGCAGTGTGGAGGATGGGGGGGCATGGTTAAAGTCACCTGAGATCAGGAGGAGAGCCTGTGGGTGCTGTGTCTGCAGCCTGCTAGTCACCGAGTTGATGACGTCACACGCAGCGTCGCCGTCGGCAGAGGGGGGAATGTACGCTGCTATCGCGATAACATGCGAGAACTCCCGCGGTAGATAGTTCGGCCTCATGCCAACGGCTAACAGCTCGATGTCCTTACAGCAGTGCTGCTCTTTAATAGTGATGTGCCCAGGTTTACACCATCTATCATTCACAAACACTGCCAGCCCTCCTCCTTTCCTCTTGCCGCTTCCCGCTGTCCTGTCCGCTCTCAGCAGCTTGAATCCGTCCACCGTAGCGTTCGTGTCCGGAGTCAGCGTGGTCAGCCATGTTTCCGTGAACACCATGAAGCTGCACTCCCGATATACATGCTGGTGCCGCGTGAGCGCCGCTAACTCGTCCATCTTATTGGGGAGAGATCTCACGTTCCCCATTATTACCGATGGAACGGCAGGTCTATAGCGACTCCTCCTCGCGCGACGCTGTAATCCAGCGCGTATCCCCCGTCTACTCCTCTTCAGTTCGGGGGAAACCTCGGGCCTCTCCTCGGGCAGCACCGCGGTGCTACGTAGCGCCAACAGCTGATCCCTACTGTAAACAATGGGCGCGTGGCTGAGAACGGAGTCTCCGGAGACGGACACAAACAAACCTGAGACTAGCAGGCAGAACAGCAAAAAAACAGCGGTTCTTCTCTCCATGTTTCAAAGGTTATGTTTAAAGAAGCACTTAGAAAAAAATAAATATAAATACAATAACAAAAAAACAAGTTACTAAAGAAAAATGCTCAAGAGGGGGGGGAGCTACTGTAACAGGCAGCCGCACACGAGGGGCGCCTTTGTGACATATAATATGTCATATAATGTGTGACATATAATATGTATATATATGTAATCAGACCACTCCTCAAAAAAACCTACTCTCGATCCAGAACTTTTTTTCTAATTACAGGCCCATTTCCAAACTCCCATTCCTCTCCAAAGTTCTGGAAAAAGTAGTTGCTGCCCACCTCCAGGACCACCTCAAATACAACAACCTCTTTGAAACCTTTCAGTCTGGTTTTGGCTCCGCCCACAGCACAGAAACAGCTCTGCTTAGAGTCACAAATGACCTACGGATGGCAGCAGATGCTGGTTCACCTTCCCTCCTGATTCTCCTTGATTTGTCTGCTGCCTTCGACACAGTTGACCCTGGAATACTCCTACACCGCCTACATCACACCACTGGACTCACTGCCACCGCCCTAAACTGGTTTCTGTCCTACTTCACTGACAGAAGAGAATACATTTTCCTTTGAAGTTCAAAGTACCGGACACACACCGTCACCTGTGGAGTCCCCCAGGGATCAGTCCTTGGCCCCATTCTCTTCATACTATACATGCTCCCCCTTGGCCATGTCATCAGTTCACATGCACTCTTATTCCATTGCTACGCTGATGACACGCAAATCTACATAAAAACTGACACATGTTCCTCCTCAGCCTCTCAATCCTCATCGTCATCATCATCTCCCCTGTCAACTCTCCGCGCCTGTCTGGAGGAGATGAAGGTGTGGATGAAAAACAACTTTCTCCAGTTGAACAACTCCAAAACCGAAGCTATTTTAATTGGCACCCCTCATCAGACCCAGTCTTCCTCCAGAACCAGTATTACCTTCTCTGGTCATGACATTCCCCTCTCTTCATCAGTCTTCATCAGTCTTCATCAGTCACCAACCTCGGTGTAAGATTTGACCCTCAACTCACTTTTGAATCCCACATCAAACACATCTGCAAAATCTCCTTTCTAACTCACTTCTCATCGGGATCCCTGATAAAAGTCTTCAAAGACTTCAGTATGTTCAAAACAGTGCTGCAAGGATCCTGATGAGAGTTCGTAAACACGAACACATCACCCCTGTTCTTCATTCCCTTCATTGTCTTCCCATCTCCACCAGGATTGATTATAAGATCTCTCTCCTCACTCACCAGTGTAACCATGGTAACGCACCCCCCTACCTGAAAGAACTACTCACCCCACTGACCTCGACACGATCGCTCCGTTCTACCCACTCATACCGCCTCCTCCTTCCCCGGACTAAGCTGAGCACCATGGGTGATCGGGCCTTCTGTTCTGCTGCCGCTCGTCTGTGGAATGCCCTCCCTGACCATCTCAGGGCTCCACAGATGACTGACACATTTAAAAAAGGACTTAAAACTTTCCTTTTTAGCAGAACCTATAACTGTAATTAACATTAATGCTTTTGGTCACATTTTTATATAGTTATTATTTTATTTTTTTTATTGATGCTTTTATCTGCTTTTGCTTTTTAGCACTTTGAGATTTGATCCAAATGTAAAGTGAATTATAAATTAAATGTATTATTATTATTATTATTATTATATAGTATGCAGAATACCATATTTTTTAAATTGTACTTCACTATACTATAAAAGTATTATTAAGTCGCTTGTGCATATTCGTAAACAGAACGCACGTTTTGACGAAGTGTCGAGGTTCGTTCACGACCTCCAGCCGTTAAACGTGTGTCGGTGCCGCTGCCTTAAAAACGAGAAAACAGGAAGTACTTCACTTTTAAGGTGAAATACTCCTTTAATCTGTTCAGGTTTTCGTCTTTTACTCTTTTATTGTGAGCGAAGTCTGAAATGTCTGAATTATTCCAGACGTTTACCGACAAAC